>VWPW01025273.1:1115604-1199370 GCA_013389825.1 Crypturellus undulatus
TCTCCTCTCCTCTCCTCTCCTTTCCTTTCCTTTCCTTTCCTTTCCTTTCCTTTCCTTTCCTCTTCTTTTCCTCTTCTTTTCCTCTTCTTTTCTCTTCTCTTCGTTCTTGACTTGTACCTAGGTAACAGAGAGGAATTTGTCCTCCATGTTTCCTGAGATCTCAGCAATCCTGCTGACCTTCTGTACTCTAGCAGATTATCTGTTGTTCATTTCTGTGTCATAGTCGGGAAACCGTCTGCCCACTCTTCGTGAGTCCTGTAGTCATGTGCTTTAGCTGATAAGATGATAGAAATCAATCTTCCTGAAAGCAATGTCCAAAGGCTGTATCTAGGACTGTTTTTAATTCACAAGTGCTGACTCTATTTATTTCATCAGTGCCTAAAAAAAAGACTAGAATTTCTCCAGATATTTATTCCTCCCAAGTAAAATCCATATAGTCACTTAAGTCATATCTAAGGAAAAAAATGTCGCTGAAAGGGCCTTGTGATATGGGTCCAAAACTGATCTTAATTCTGCTAGAATAAATCTTCTCTAATGGTACTAAAGCCAGTAGAAAGAGATTCCAGGCTTCAGCTGCTTTCACAGAGCCTGGAATTTGTTCTTCTCTGTCAAGTGGCTCTTTTTAACTAATATAGTTAGACAAGTAAAGACTTGTCTAAAGGACTCTAAAAACTAGAGGAAATACTCTATTTCAGCTGTGCCAGGAGATTTTTAAAAGGTACCTTGTCATTTGCCTCTAATGTGGCTGCATTATGGTGATAGGGATGCAGGCTCTCAGCAGCTCCTGCACTGTCATTTTTCTCCACTACAAGAAAGTAGATGGAAACGAAAAGAAGCTGGAAGGACTAAGTCACGTTGGAGCTACAGGGCATTCTACAGAGAGCAAACTGTGCTCTTTTCAGGGCTGCATTAAATTAATTATGCAGGAAGGAATAGTCAAAAAGACATCTGAATAACTTGGGACACATTCCTGCACTATACGAACAAGTAAGCGGGTTGAAAGGCTGGTTAAAACTTGGGCGATGCCTAAAGTGAATTATATCTTTATCTTAGCAATGTTCTGCTTTGTTTTGAAAAGGTAGCAATAAATCAGTGAGTTCCCACATAATGAAATATCCATCTCATTGCAACAACAGCTGTTACATGAAACACAGAAATCATCGAAGTGAATTAGACTGGAAACTATCTTTTACAGGGGCCACATCTTCTTACATTTTTCTCCTGTACCAGACAGAATTAAGCCCTGGCCTCAGTCTCTCAGCAGGGTTGGATTAGATCCTAAATTAAGTTTTGGCTTTCCCATTTAATACAGGGTGCATCCACACTGCCCTCCATGCACTGGGGAACCTCAAACCCAGATGCCAGAAAAGGATATCCAAGTCCTTTAAAAGTGCTAATGAATCCAAGCATAATGTGCTCCTAAAATAATAGCAACTATGTGAGAAACTCTTCATTTCAAGTGTTTGTATAGCGTAGCCTTGCATAATGTTACTCACTGCAAGACTAAAGTCTGCAGTTCTAAATGTTGTAATATTAATCATATATCAGCATGTGTTTTAAAATGCAACACATTTTGAAGTCCTGTTTGAATTGGACACACTATTGCAGGTCTCTGCAGGACATTCTGTTTAGAAAAGAGATTACCAAAAATAAAAATTACAAAACAAAGCAGTCCAAGTTACAAAAATGAGAGTACAAATGCCTCACTCCGGAAGTTTTTGCTACAAATCTAGATGTAAACAAGGCCAACGGGACTCAGTATAAAGTATATGTTTTTCTATTACATCAGTAAGACAGGGGCTCAACAACTATCCTGGACTTGTTTTAAAGGCTATAATACGGACCTAGTTTAAATCCACTTTCATTCAGTTTGTAGTTCACCAAAATAGTTGTATTGAGATGGAAAATTTTCATGTTAAGTTTTTTACCCTCTAGGTATCAAAAAAAAGCTCTTATAAAAATGGTTCTCGCTTATGAATGATTTGTATTTGCCTTTCTGCAAACCTAACAAGAAAAAGGCAGTTTAAAAAAATTTAACCCCTTACAACCATCAAAGATGCTCCAAGTTTTGGCTTCTGACTTACAGTTACAAGAGAAATATCTGTGGGGACAACATGGAGTTTCTCTCTCTCTTTCTCTCTCTTCTCTCTCTCTCTCCTATTTTTTTCCAACTATCCAATTTAGAAATTTATAGTTATAAATCTAAATCTAAATAAGCTATACTCTCTTTTTCTATTTCTTTCTTTCTCTTTAGTCATTCCTCCAGGCTTAAATCCTCTTGGACAACAAAAGTGTCACATTTGGCAATCAGGGCACTGCTAAGCACTTAATACTGTTCACTTTATTGGTAGGCACAACCTGGTATGTCCTTAGTTTATATCATAGTACTCAACATAGGTTCCAGGCAAAACCAAGGTTCCTCTAGACTCGGTGCTATGTGCATATACCCTATAGCTCTCTGACAGGGCGCTGTGTTAAGATCCTGGAGACAGCAGAGCTTTGTCAATGTGTTATTTTCCTGGACTAGTCATCCTTGACAAAGATTTACACGGACAACAAGATGCCAGCGTGACTATACTGAGTCTGGTTTTGCAACATGTTCGGGGCTTGTGAGGACATCTACCTCACGTATTGAGCCAGGCAGCGTATCAGCAGTGACAGTAGTCCCCAAATTGCTTACAGCTTCAGTAGACCGGGCAGACAAATGGTAAGTGGAGAACAAACATGCAAAAAGGAGAATATCTACGGCCACAGTCACGAGCCCCTTCCTGAGACGGATTCCATGCTGCAGGTTTGTCTACTCACCTGTGCTATGCAGGTAACAGAGGCCAACAGTCCTGAGCACACAGCTGAGTTGTGAAACGGTTCAATCGGGTAAGCTCACACCCTTGCTAATTGCGTTGTGCAAATAATCTCATGAGTGAAGCATTGTTCACATCAGCACTTGAAGGAACCAGATATAAGCCCTCCTTGTTTCAACAGCTCCTGGCTACAAGCCGAACACAGGGCAGTTTTGTGCAACAGCACATCCAGGTGACCCATGAGGTCCCCTGTGCTGCTGTGTTGCTACAGAGGCTGACAATACGGAAGAAATCTGCTCGAGCAAGAATTTACCACCCCAGGCAATTCCTACACTTGGGTCTATAGGTATAAATTCTTACAGTTAGGAGAGTTATTTGTCCTTTAGGTAGAATTCATGCTAATTCATGTAGCCAGGGCCTTTGCTCCTTGCTGATGACTGTCATGGTAAGTGGATCCTCTCCTGGCTGATAATATTGCAGCAGTAGATGAATATCAGGTTAATCAAAAAGTACTGTGGAATCACCATTTCATTATGTCGTCTCACTCCTTTAAAATGACCCTGCTCAGATTAAGTAGCAAATTTTACTACAGTCAGTCTCCCTGGTTTTTTTTGTTTGTTTGTTTGTTTGTTTCTGCTAGAGAGAGGATTTTAACCTGAACCCAGACCTATACAAAAGTTTTGAAAGGTTCATAATTATATAGATATATGAAGACTACACTGTATTCTGGATTTTCTTTCCCATCAATTGCTGGTGCTCCATTTTGTTTCAAGAAATGTGAATCACAGATCATAAAATACTTACGATTTCTAGTTTGTTATCCGTAAGTTACTACTGAGAAAACAGACCAACAATATCCCTGGGAGTTTCCTCTGTGACTGGAAAATCCCTTTGTAAGGGTCTAATCAACAGTTAAACACAAGCACATTCACACTAATAACACTAATATGGCAGAAAGCAAAATGTTATCGTTTTCTGGAGAAAAGAGTGCACAGTTCAGGATACACACCAGCAACAGCAGAAGAAACAAGGGCTGTTTACTGCAGTGCACATGTCACAAAAGATGCCAATACTCAGCTGAGCATTTCAAAGCATGATCCATCAGGTGCAATTAAAACGTACAGAAAAATATAAGACAGCACAATCCTGTGTGAGTGAAAAAGTAGTTCCTTTGAAGCTAGAATCTGACACGTATTTCAGAGCTCAACAGAAAGAAAAATCAATTTTTGTATTATTCTTCTTTCTAACTTTGGATGAAGTTTAAAAGAAAGCTGAAATAAGCATGTGGTTACACGTTCACAACCCTTTGTTGTTCCTTTGCTTTTTTCAGGAGTAGACAACAGCAGCCAACATGGAGAAATATCCAGGTAAATGGAGCCAGAACATTACCTCTTTTCACTACCTCAGGAGATTGACCCAAGGAGCGAGTGTTACCGCTTCATAAAGCCCTTGATTGAGCTGTCCACTGGGGAATATTAACTACAGGTTTAAATAAAAGCAGAGCCAACATTGCTCAGCTTCCTGAGTCAGTATCTCCAGGATTGAGAAGCACAGAAATATACCTTATTCCTCCCTTTCTTACCTCTCCTCATGTCAACAGTTTCACTTATCAGCTGAAAAGTGGGAGAAGAAGAAGAAGATGAGGGGGTATTTGGGAAACGAAAGGAACCTAACTGCTAGCAGCAGAAATCATCAAGGAGAATAACTCCACTTGATCACTGCTCAAACTAAACCCAGAGATGATTATTTAAATACACTGAACCACATGACCAGCTTTGCAGATGGAGTTTGAGGCTTTGCTGGAGCCTCAGGGACATGTATACGCTGAGAACCTGGTCCAACGCCTTGGTTTATAAAAAGCAATGGACCCTTTACTAACATTAGCACAGCATGATCTTCTCTTGGCTGTTTGATGCTGAGGGTAGGTTCCCATGCTTAGCTGTTGCATGGACCATATGACAGGAATATTCACTTTCTTCCTACTGCTGTGCACTCAAGACCTTACTGAAAATGTTCTTGTCTCTGAAGACTTTTGAAGACCTCTGAAGACCTCTGAAGACCTCTGGGCACTATTGAGGAAAATAAAATGCTCTGTTCTGCTGTGGAAAGGTTTTAATGGAAAATTTATTCACAATTATTCATGTTCAGATGAAAAAGAAATTCATAGTTTCATGTTTTGATTACCTAAGTGCTGCAGCTGCATTAAGAAAAGAGATTTGCCCAGCAGCGGGAGGTTTCATAGGCTCTTCCCACCACTTTACATTCTGCTTTGAACAACATCCAAACTGAATTCAACACTTGTGATACTCTTCCTAATGCTGTTATGAGGTAATGGTTCTCTTTTAGTCTAAATCTCATCTTCCCAGCTGCAGTTTTTACAGTTTCCTCTAACTATGCTAGTTGCGTGAGTCTAAGGGACCTGAGAATTAAGATTATACAAGGGCAGAATTTGTTTCATCAGTTGTCTTAATTTATTAATGCTCTACAGTCAGATTTGAATTTGAAACTAAAGTGAGTAGCATTTGCTAACAGCAGAAATAAAATGCACCATGAGAAAGGTTTGGTTTATTAAAGTCTACTAATTTGCAGTTATATTAATTGAGATATCTAAGTTGTACTATAAACACCAAAGCAGGAAAGAGTCTGTCTATTCCACCCTTTCTCTAAATATTTAGGTATACACTGTCATAAAATATTTTATGGTCTTTTTACATGGAAAGCCCCAGTTAAGGCAGAAAAAAAAAAAAAAAAGGTTTTATCAAGTGGTATAAATGAAATATCATTGATTTATATAACTGCGATTCCATCAGCTCTGAGGTGGGAGCTGCGGAATTTATTAGTGTTTTAAGCATGAACTGTGACTTTGCAGCACAGTGATCAGTGAGGCCTTGATCACGGATAAGGCTATGCTTGGTATGTGAATGAATGTGTGCACGGATGTTTACAGATACGCGAGCGTTCCTCTGAAAAACATAACTTGCCAGAAACTTTTCTAATGATTAGGCAGCTGCCCAACCTCTTCAGACCTGTCATCATTTGCCATACAAAGAGAAATTTTCTTCCCAGGAAATAGAGCACTAATTGCTTGCACAGAAAGGAAATTAATGACTCAAAAACTGTGACCAACAGGCTGCATTTTGGAGAGAGCCAATCCTAAGAAATGTCACCTTTGTCAGGCTGTAATTTCCATTGTGTACCTGATGAGTTTTTGATTTTTTTTTCCTAAATGGTGGAAATACATATGGAATGTCATGTGGATGTGAAGCTGTATCACAAGGTAGTTCTCTGCCTTCTCTTGGGTATACAGGCACCATTAATGCTGGGAGAGAGGAATGTGTTTCAGAGGGGCCATCCTGATAGAACTGTCCCGCAGAGCTGCCTCTGCCAAAGTGGTAAACCCGCGGCGACACTAATTAGAAGCCAGACCGTAACTTCTATGTGATGGATGTCAACGCAGCACTATGAAAAATGTGAAACAGAGTTCAGCTGTTTTGATAATCCATATTACTCATCATTTCAGAGCAACATGAGGTAAGGAGGCACGTTCAGCCTTTGCTGTGGATACAAGAATGGGAATATGAAAGGAATGACTTATTTGCTAACTCCTCTGAAGGTGGAGAAAGCCACATGCCAGTTGCTTTCCATCCACGGCAGAGAGTCATTAAACAAGAATATATGTTTGACTGACACTATATTAGGTTGCATTTAGCCAAATCAAACAGTTCATTGTTAATGGCTTAAACAATCATCAGGCCTTATACTAGACTATGGGTCATAGTATTATTTTTCCATTTCTCTTAAAAGTGGGGCAACCTGTCTTGTGAGAAGTTTATTCTCTACAGGTAATTTTCTTTTAATTTTTGTTTTGTTTTGTTTTTTGATTGATTTTTGTTACTGAATCAATACAGATCCTCTTCTACTCACAGTGTCAAACAGAGTTTGCTTCCTGGAGTTACTCTGAAGAGAAGTGTTTTGCCTTTCTGTGGCCATTTTGTCCAAGAGCTGTTCACAAGTACACCTCTGTTTTCTAGGATCATCAGCTATCAGGAGCTGAAGGGAGACTTAGTATAAATCCCTGAATATTTGCAATCTAAAAAGCAAATAATGTAATATGTAACAGATGAAGGCTAAATCTCTTGAAGATAAGAGAAGTTGCACTTCCTTCAGGTTAGTGATAAATAGCCTAGAAGCATCTTCATGTAACTATTTTGGTGAAGCCAGAGTGGTGTCCCCACCCAAGGCTCATATGACCACATACAGCACATTAGCACATGGCAGAATTTCTCTATTATTTTATGTGGAAGAATCAGAAGGAGAATCAGAAGGAGGAAAAAAAAAAAGTGGCAAAAGAAAACCTGGGAGCTGTTCTTCAGAAAAAAAATAAGAGAGTTTTGGGAAATGAATGCTCCCAGAGAAGAGCTTTGAAATGTTACCAAAATATTGATTTCTAACAAATTTCTGCTGTGTGAAGGGAAATGAGACTTTACATATTCTTTTTGAATAAACAGGATGGTAACAAAATTATTTAGTTTCACAGTGAGCTAAAATTTATTTTCCTGTTGGACCTCATCTAAAAGCTATTTCATGCCATGGAAAAATTACCACTGATTTCAGTTTCGGTGGATATTGTCCAGAGGTTTCCCATTGTACCCATTTAATGGGACATATGCAGAGGACAATACAGCACAGACATCATCTCCTGTCCTGTTACAGGTTTTACTCTCACTTAACAGCAGTGGATCACAGAGATATAGTAAGGAAACTATTTCATTTTTTACTTACCTTTTGCATGCACAGATAAATCTAGTTCAAGCATTGTTTTCCACCCAATATATAAAGTATTCTAAGATAGAGTTTTTGAAATTAAAATAGATTTCTCTATCAAGAACATATTTCCTATTTACAGCTTTACCTAGAGATCTTTATATTTTTAAGTGGAACATTAATTCCATCGAATTCAGTGAGACTGTTCTTCACTTAGGTAGATTTAGAAGTGCCCTGCTGGCTGATTTCTCTAGTTAGACCTGTATATAAAGAAGTAATGACAATTTTCAAATTAAATTAGTCTCAGGCTCAGGACTAAGCGAATCTAGAAACATTTGAAGAAAATAATTCTTGGGCATGAGACGCCTCTTACTGTAAATTAAAATCATAGTAATATATAGTCAGTTATGTAAAACACTATGATGTTTGATTTAGGATAGCACACCAGCTGTGAGGAAAACAGAGGGAATGGTGTTAAGGCTAATATGGCAGATAACTTTGAATCTTTTAATATGTGTTTATCTTTTACCTTGTGAAGTTAAATCAAATAAGTAGCAGTAATGTCTATGAGCCTGCTGCCCGGCGATGTAAGAAGCAGCTGCAGGGATAGGGCAGCATGCACAGAGCTCTGCACATGTCGGGAGATGAGAGCCTGCAGCATGCGCAGCAGACGCATTAGCGTGAGAGTCTAGCACTGCTCCAGAGGAACAGCTACACCCAGCACGCCCATGGACCGACACGGATTTACATGGTGGCCCCTCACAGCTCCAAAGAATATGCTGTGTAAAATCCCACCATTTTGATGCTCCAAAATGCAGGTTTACCAAAGAGATTGTAGGCTATTAAAAGAAAAGGCTTGAGAATTCCTTATTGCTGGGGGAAATGAGGGGTTTCCCTTTTCCCAAAGAGTTTTCTTCAAAACAGGAAAGAATATATGTCAACCATAAGTATTGCACTGGAAAGTATTGCATCTAGGAAATTCAAAGACAAGACTTCCACCGTGTCCTTAGTAGACCCTTCGGTGTCACGGGATTGCAGAGACTGGAGTTTGGCGTGTGATCCTGTGTCACACTGTGTCACAGCCATTATTCATGGGGTACAAATTTTGCCTGCATACAACTCTACTGCTTTTTCAGGTGTGCATCTGGGATGACACTGGCCCAAGGTACAAGTTAATGCTGGACTGCTGCCCTTCATTTTGCAGTTTTGTCACATTGGTAATGGGCTACATTGAGTGATTTGGAGCTGATCAGAGATGATCAAAGAAACCATAAAGCAAGGGCTTACTAAGATGCTTGCTGCATCTGACCTACATACTACCCATCTGTTACAAACCTGATTTATGGAAAAAAATGAAATTAAAAATCTTGCTGGAAACATAAGCACTCATAACTTGACCATATTTTGTCCAGTCACATCCATTTTTCATACCTATCTATTTTCTGACTAACAAGACATTTACACTAAAGGCCTAGAACAATATTGTTCCTAATCCACATCTGATTATCTTCTCTAAGTTAGATACAAGAGATGTATAACAGCTTAGAAGTCTGGATAAGAGAATGGTGGAGCAGCACAAAATGGGGGAAATTACAGGCTTTGCTGTGTGATTGCCAGCTAGGGGCCTTGGCAGGTCAGTAAGCAGAGTGATTATTTATGCAGAGCAGATTTGCAGGGAACCACACATGTCTTCATGCTAATTTCAGTGTCAGAGCCATCTGATGCCCCATTACGTTAGAAAAAGGCGGGGAAGGAGAAAAAGTGCTAGAGAAAAGGGCCTCCGAAATGCAGTTCTAATAAATTCTGCTGCAGTATGCCATCTGTTCCGAGGGGAAATCTACGCTGTCATAAATCTGAGTGTTGTGGCTAGAAAAGACTGAGGGCATGCAACCCAAATTTGTAGATACTCTGTTGTGAAAACTACCGAACAGAGCTGAGACATTAATTTGATGAAGTTGGATTCTTTTCTGGTTGCGAATATTTCTTGAGAATGTTTTTCTTTGCATTAATCAATGAATTATTTAAGCTCCGTAAGGGACGCGGTTTGTTGCAAACAGCTACCACAAATATTTGAGAAATAAAAGCTGACCTGTATTCATGCAGTGTGACTTGTCAGTGAGTATACTAGTGGGTTTTCTTCTCCTTCTGGTGGGCAGAAATTTGGGAGGGGTCTGCAGACATTGCTGGGCCTCGGCCTCTTTCTTGGGGGAAAGCCAAGAGAGAAGCTGAAAGTAAACAGGGGGAAGATGAAAATAAACAGGACTAGAGGATCCGGGGAAAACTTGAACCTTTCCTGTCTGTGTCTTTCAAGTTCTACCTAACTGAAGAAAAGCAAGCAACAACAAGATGTGACATGATTAATCATTTTTTTATTATTAAGAATTGTTGCCAATGTATGAATCGAAGTAATAGCAAGGACTCTGTAAAGGTAGCAAAGAGAGACCAAAAATGGGTCTCTGTTCTACAGAATGTCTAACGTCATCTTCTGTTTTCTATTTTTGATTATTCACATGTATAAAAAGTACCTGCTAAATATTATTTAGGCTAAGGTTAATCCCATCACAAGCAGGTTAATTTGTTTGCTCTGTTGACAGGTCTCTTTTGAAAGGGATTTCTGTTTTTTTTCTGTGTCTAGCAATGCTTTGGCCAATGAAGCACAAGCCAGTTTTAACACAAATACCAATAGAATGTGAGCTTAACATTCATTTTTTTGTTGTTTCCAGTGGTATACAGTTCAGTCATGAAAATGAAGTGGAAAATTCTGATATCCTTGCAGAATTTCAGAGAAAAAAAAAGCAAGCTGTTTTTTACAGAGCACCCACTATTCAGAAAATGCTGTAGCCAGTCTAGATCAGAACGGGAACTAATGCATGTACAGTATGCAGCTAATTTTGTAACTATAAGTGGCAAAATTTCCAAAGCTTTCTTTAAAAAATAGGACCTTTCTTTTCATTTTGGATCAGTTTACATGGTTTGCAGACCCACCGTTTAAAAAATCTCTGATTCTGCCATGGAGAAAAATTCTTTGGAATTTTATATACTGATATGGATTAGTTAGTTAGTATTAAAATCAAGCTACATCCCTAAGCAAGGAAAACTAGAAAAATCTGCAGACAAATGGCAAGCTCAGACATTTATAGTTAGTGAGGGAAAGTAAAAAATGTATTATATCCATTTATGTGTAAATGTTTGTACACAAAAACTCCATTCTTTCACTTAAATTCAAAACAAAAACTTGTTGAATGGACTGGAGGTCCAGGTTATTTTAGTAAATAGTTAGCAAATTCATTAGCAAACCGATATTAGCAAATTTTCTTTTTCAAAGGACCTTATTGCTTGAGAGGTCATTATCCTTTCTGGACTATTCTTATGACTAATGTGTAAGATAGATAGCAGACCCTGAGGGTTGCGATCAGAAGTGGATGATCCTCACACACTTACTAACTACAGCTTCTGTGTTTATTTACCATAGGAACAGAGTACCATCATATTTTCTTTGCAGGAATGCTCATAGGACAGAGATGTCCTCTCCTGCAGGAGGTTCCAGGAGCTGGTCACCCAGAGAAGTGTTGAAGTGTGAGACTGTGTCCAGCTGGACTTTGGCCCTTATGCGGTTCATGGAAATGTGATTTGCCTGTGGCTCTGAATACTGAAAGCTCCTTGTAAAATTGTAGTGATAAACAAAAAAGTAGGTTTACTCAATATTGACATCCATGAGAAGTACCTAAACTTTCACTGTTTACCCTCCCCATATCTTTCGCCATCCCGTAGAAGAAAGGGGAGAACCCTATGAGTGGTGAGTGAATGGTAGAGAACAATGGTCAAACAATGTTTGGGGATGAGGACTGCAGCAGAAGGGAGATACTGTATTGTGTTCTGCTATAATGATCATTTGAATTTACTATCATCTCCTTTGAAAAGGTTCTGTCAGCTGAACAACATGCAGCAGCCCCACGGAGCAGCTAAAAAAATAAGTTGGAAATAAACACTTATTTCCTGATAGAAATATCTTAGCATGGTCTCACCCAATACTGATAAGGAACTTTGGTAAGCACACACTGAACTGTAAGAGAAGAGGTCCAAGTTTTCCCTTCATTCTGTAAGACGCATGAATCAGCAGCCTTGCTCAAGTGAAGGAAAAAGCGCATTCCCAGTACCCAGACCACCAGTACAAAAGGATCAACGTAAAAATCACAATAGAGCTACAATAATATACAATTCCTGACAACATTCACCTAGATATTTTACAAAAAGATGAGGGAAATTTATGAAATACATAAAAGTATCTTCTGGAAATTTTATGGTAGGCTTTCACTCTTAAAAAGTAAGTTTTCTCCAGCAGTTAAAAAAACACACTGTCATATTATGCTCTAAAATCTGAATTTTAAGAGGATGATAGAGGAGATGATAATGTTTTTATTTATTATTTGTATTTCACAAGAAAGGCAGAAACATAAAATACTCTGCCTAGTTTCTTCAAAATAAATTTATTCTATTTCAGTTTTAAAGATTCCGAGCTCAAGTTACTGAATGAATTTACCTGAAGCCTTGACTCAGAAGTCAAGTCTAAGGTCTAAAGTGCACTCAGTCTTCTAAGTCTTTGTGTTTAATAGGAAGGTAGTCTGGGATCTTATTTCTGAGGGAAGGATCTAAGTGTTTTGTTGTATCTAGACTTACCCAGAATCACAGAGGACAGTACTGATATCATAAAGATATCAGTACTAATATTTTAATATTTACCATAACTTTTTTTTTTTCAGAGCAGAACTGTAGTGGAAGCTACATAGAAAAGAAACAGACAGACTACTGTCTGTGACTACTTTCACTGAAATTGTGAAAAAGAAAGGGGAGGTGAAAATCAGTTTTTTAAGAGTCATTGCTAAAGGGTGATATCAGAAAAAGTTATTCATGAAGCTTTATATGTGTGTGTGTAAGATATCCCAGTATATTGTACTTCAAAGTACTAATATCTGACCAAGTAGATATAGTTAGTAGTTATTCTGTGTTCCTGACAGAGGAGCATCTTTATTCCCAAAGATCAAAAAAAAGGCAAACCACTTCTTCATAGAACTACATTTTTCCAACCGTAGGTTTCATGTTTATGTACTGATGCAGGTGTGTTTTTTCCCTAACCCCTGCCTCATCCACAGTCAAAATTTCTGTCACAAGTCACATTTCTTCTTAACATGTTGTAGAGAATTTACTCTATAGCACCTATAAAGAAGGTCAAAAGGAGATTGCACTCTCTGACTCAGGGAGGAAAGAGTGAGTCAGCAATGCAAACAAAAAAACCTGGATTATGGGGCAGAGAGACTGACCTTTAGACAGTCTAGCAACTGTAGCATGTAATAGCTATAAAACTGTCCACCAAAATTATGTCCTCTTTATTAAGAATGTGTACTGTATGCTTATCCTAGGGGCACTAAGGGAAAAGTTGGAGTGAGATAATGAGGGAGATAACTTAAGATAAGTTTTATTTTTTTTTTTCAGGAAATTAATTGAGGGTAACTGAGACACTATTTTTCCATTTAGATTTATTAGTTAGCACTGAACTCATTGACCAGAACAGATTCACACAAGACTCTGCAATTTTTCTTTTGATAGCCAAATCTACAAGTGACAGAAAAGCCAAACATCCAGACTGCAAGCTGTCAGAGATTCGTTACTGAAATTATCTTGTGAAAAAAACACATTTGAATAGTAATGCTGGAAGGTTTATCAAAATACCATTACTATTCTGACAATCTCAAATTAAAATGAAATTTCTTTTCTTTAATTTGAAATACATTGTTTCTAAAATAAAATTGCCTTACATGTACCAGTTTTAGCTGGATGTCTAAACAAAATAAATAAATAAATAAATACATACATACATACATACATACATACATACATAATAAAAATAAAAAACTACCAAATTTGTCCTAATAGGTCCAGATACCTGGAAGATCTGCTTTGGGGGCTGATAATTTCTGTGACTTTATTTTAAGAGTATAAATTTGGCAGTAAGTCTCAGAATTAAAGTTTTAAAAACAGAGCATTGTGATAAATGATTATATGCTTGAAAATGCGCTTTATGTTCAAAAAATGAAAATGAAAATTTCATACTACATGAAAATTTCTATATAGCAATGAAAATTTCATGCTACCTGAAAATTTCTATATAGTAATAAAAATAGCAGCTAGGCCTTGAAAGACAACCTTGTGACAGAAAATCAGTGATATATGGACCCGAGCAGGTACTTTTGAGTGCAGACATACCTGAGATGGTTCCGTGGCACTGAAAGCACAGTGCAGAGCACCCTTTGAACTGTCTCCATACAAGTCATTTAGGATCGGAGAGCAGTGTGAGGAGGAACAAGGAGGAAGATCTGAAGGCAGCAGGCGTTGTGCAAACTCGCACTAGGATATGTATCTTACCATTAGGTGTCTGCAATGCAGATAGACAAGAGAGGCAGGGAATGACGGAAGGAAGTGGTAGCATCTGACTACATTCACTTCATTAGTTCAAATCTCAAGTGTTCGTCCACTTAATAGATACATTAGCTTTAATCACCGAAAAGACAGCTCTGATAATTTAAAAGGGAGATGAAAACATGATGTTGTTAGTTTTCCAGTGAGGTCAAAACAGCTTTAAATGGTTTACATCTTAAATCTCTTTAATAAGCAAATCACACTGTTTACAAACTCTTGCACTCCAAACACCACAGGAACATCTGGATTCTCCCTGCTTGTGGTGACGGAATGATCCACATAAAGCAGTAAGTGTCTTGTAATCTGGAAAGCTGTGTGCTTAAAGACATCATTTGTTCATTTGGGCACTGTTTTACTTGTCAGAATACAAGGGGAAGGAGAAACTCTTGAGTCTTCTAGTAAGAAACTGTGTAGGTAGAACTCTGGACTAGGACAGCTTATATCCTGTCTACCAAGGTGCAACACTGGATGCTCTCAGGAAAGACGTCCATCCTCTCTTAATGCATAATTATTTTAGCTTATTCAATTAGTTTATTCTATTTAGTTTATTCTATTATATCAATCTGTCTTGAATCTCATCTTAATGGCTGCTTGACAGGTTTGTGGACTCCTGTATTGGAGCGCGTTATCTGTCTGAGAGGTTCAGTCCTCCTCTGGTATTTTGAATAGACTTTGGGAAATAGCAGATGCAGCTGGCTTGGCAGGCAAGGTTTTTAGTTCCTTTTTTCTCCTTCCTGTCCCACAAGAACTCCTGGGAAGATTCCTAAATCCTCTTCTATATCCTGACCAGGGATGAAAAAATGGCCAGCTGATTGAGACAAAGGAGAAATGTAGGGGCAACCTAAGAGTCTGAATATAAACTGTCCTTTTTTTGTTTGCTTGTTTGTTTGTTTGTCTCCTTGGTAAAGACATGAAACTCTGGGAAGGAGCTAGGTGATATCTTAGCACTATGAACTATCTGATCACTGTAACCTCTCTAATGCTTACTTACAGTACACACTGGAAATTTGCTGTCAGTGATTGAACCTATAGGTCCAGTACAAAGGGATTATTTCTGAATTACTGGCTCAAGTCCAGGAGATAAATACTTTATCCTGAACCTATCTCCTTTTCCTGGTCTCGTCTCTATTACGTACTTAAGTTGCACGCTCCTTCTGACATGGAACATCTAGAAAAAGCTTGCACAGTCCCCAACATCTGGGGCTTGCTCATAGTTCATAAATAAATAACAAACAGTAAAATATTATCCTAATTCAAAAAGAAGTATCAAATTATTAGTCTTTCTTGCATTTTCAAGCATTTTGCAATCCTTAAGAAGGGACAGCAGAAAATTATGGCTATATGATTTTTTCTCCTAATATTCTAAGCTTCCAAGTCAGTTAAACATGCTAGAGAACCCTTCAGGTAGGCCTACAGCCACGTCAGTCGCACAGGAGAAGGCAGTACATAGCCCAATCACTAATAAACAAGCACTTGAGATTCTTAATAGTGCAAAATAAAAGACTGTTTGAGGTGAGAAGGCTACTGAAGGCATCCTTGGGAACAATCTCTTGTGTTCTAGAAAACAAAAGACTTCCAGAGAAAAGGAAACAAAGACCTGAACAGCAGGAATATTTTGGGACTGGAGCCAGGGAAAAGAATCAGTAACAAAGACGGGTAATTTTGCATGAATTGCTGTTTTGTGTTGTTGAGCACCAGAACACAGCTGGTGTACTGGTGAACCTGAGGATTTGTATTAACTGTATTGAAATGATAATGAAGTTTTTATTTTATGATTGCAGATGTTAGTGGATTATTGTTATTAAGCTTATTAGTTTGATAGTACAAATATGAGTTTTTGTTTGCTTACAGTCTTATTTGTTGTAGCTTTGTGAAATTAAATTTAGATGTCTATTACATAATTCAAAGTAACACAAAAGGTCAAAGGAGAAGGTAAAAGCACAAAGGTAAAGGTAAAGTACAGGTAAAGTACAGTAAAGGTAAAGTTCTACAGATTCAAATGCTTCAGAATTTGGGTGAACTCACTGCCTTCTGTTACACAGTAGATATAATTTAGTAGTTCTGTTTGGTGATCCAAAATAGAGATGAAACAAGGAAGAGATTTGTGGTTATTTTATGAATCATTGAAAGGACAAGCAATGCTGTTTTGCAAATTGTTTTTTCACTTTGCCACATTTGTCGTCATAACTTGGGCCATCTAGATTTCTAGATGGTACTTAACGTGAAGAAATTCAAAATCACCCCATTTTCAGGGAAGATCTTGGTGTTTTCAGAGAACCAGCCTTTTTCTCAAAACCTCAATTGAATTGAATTGAACATACTAACCCCATTTGTAAATATAAGCTTACCAAAACAGACAGGTAATTTTCAGTCTATTCAGTACAATGGTGGGTTGTATTTTTTTTTTTTAAATACACAGCACAAATAAATGTAATAGATTTGCTATATACAGGTCAGGTATATAACAGATATATTAAGGCAGTTTACCCCTTTGCCCTTATGAACCCTATAACAATTAGGCAAAAGACTAAGGAAAAAGGGTTGCTTTTCCTGTCAAAGGCTCCTGAGGTATAATTTAACTAATTTTAGACAGAAATGCTTGCCATATTGATCTAAATATATATTGCACTCATACAGAAATTGGACAAGATGAACAGAACACTAAAATGTGCAAATCTGAAAATATTGTGGTTTTATTATTATTCTTTTTTTAATCTTACTAGAGCTCAACTTCAAAATGAAGAGGGCCTACCTTTATATGGGTGGTAAGCAAGGTAAAAATGACTCTAAGGGCATCTCCAGCAGGTCGAGGGAGGGGATCCTGCCCCTCTACTCAGCCCTGGTGAGGCCACTTCTGGAGCACTGTGTCCAGTTCTGGGCCCCACAGTACAAGAGGGATGTGGAGCTGCTGGAGAGAGTCCAGCGCAGGGCCATGAGGATGATCAGGGGCCTGGAACATCTGCCCTGTGAGGAGAGGCTGAGGGAGCTGGGCCTGTTCAGCCTGGAGCAGCTAAGGCTGAGAGGGGACCTGATCAGTGTGTACAAGTACCTCAAGGGAGGCAGTGAGGAGGATGGGGCCGGCCTCTTTTCAGTGGTGGCCAGCAATAGGACAAGAGGAAATGGCCACAAACTGAAGCACCAAAAATTCCACAGGAACTTAAGGAAAAATCTCTTAACAAGGAATGTAACAGAGCATTGGAACAAGTTGCCAAGAAAGATTGTGGATTCTCCTTCCCTGGAGATATTGAAAATACACTTGGACACAATCATCGTGTGTAATATGCTCTAGGTGATGCTGCGTGTGCAGGGGGGTTGGACTAGATGATCCCTAGAAGCCCCTTCCAGCCTTAATGAGTCTATGATTCTATGATTCTAAGCTGTTCAGAAAGCTCCACTGCTTTGGCTGACCTGAGGGCACAATCACCAGCGGTTTGACATGGCGGGATTCATGTTTAAGCAAGCTAACCATGTCTTTTCTCCAATGCTACTCTAAGGCCACAAATAATTGCTCTGCAGCCTCTGTTTATAGAAAGGGATCTTGAGAGGAGGCAATATACAGACTTGCCAGCAGATCCCAGTTGTGTCTTCTCCCTAAGCAGTGGGATTCTTTTATGATATTACTGCCAAGTCTCAACTTTCAATTCCAACAAATATTCAAAAATTTTGAATATACCTCTCTAGACTTTGGTAAGCAGCCTTTGAACGCCAACAAATCCATGACATGACATGACAAGAGTGAGGAGCCCAAAGACAGTCATGCTGCAAATACAGTGAGTGCTACTCATATATGAAAATAAGAAGTGCTAAAGTGCCTTAAAATTGAAGAAAATAGCAGAAAAAAATGTAGATGGATCATTCTGGCCAGTTAGTTTGGTCCTTTGGGCATACGCTATGACTGATCAAATGTCTTCTGAAGCCCCTGCAGTGCTGGCTAAGACACAGTTTTCAGACAATGTGTAGCCACCGTTATCAAGCATGATTGGCATCCCAGCTACTGATGTCTCCTAGAGGGTACCAATGTTTATATTTCCTCTCTGAGCTGTGAGTTAGACCTGTTCTTTCAAAAGGAGAGGTAAAATACTGGATTTGCACCTTGTTTTAAAACCTTGGTGAAAAGCTTCAACATCTTGTCTGACGCTCATACATATTTTGAGACATACAGCCATTAAGAAAAGAGTCCTTGCAAATCATAAAATTAATATTTTCCATTTACATTTAACTCCAGTGACTGCAAGATCCTTCAGATGTTCTTGAACACTACACTGTCTTGCAAAAATTTCATAATGACAAAACCTTATTAAAAAAGGCTGATTCGATCCAAGTTATACCATTCATAATGTTCCTAAAATGCTGTTAGTCATCTTGCTTATTTTTGTTCACTTCACAAAGAAAAGATGTTACCCTAAAAAAGTACATGTGAAAGATAAGCTGAAAAGTGATAGCTGTAAGAGAAGCGCTGGTGTAACTCTGATTTCTTTATATAAATTTCAGTCATAGCAGAATCTTTTACATTATGAGAAGCTTTATATATGTATGTTGTGCACACATGTGTGTGCATGTGGTTGTGCATACATGTATTATCTATTTCTGTGCATCTGTATAGAGAGTCACACTCTCAAGTTGCTCATATCGAGGTTGCAGTACTTGAAGGCAGTCAGAATAAAATAATCATTAATCTCCCTGCACAGCTCACACTGTGACAGAGTAAGCTCTCATATTATACTGCCAATAAGCCTCCTGGGCTGAGAAGTCCATTCCTTTCTTGTCCTCTTGGCTGAGCCTTCCTATAGACATGCCAACAAACATTTAGAGTTATAGTGCTTTCTGTTATGACACCTGACTCATCAAGGTACTAAAGCACCTTCTTGATTTCAAGCATGGAAAATATTTCATTGCTTATGTCCATTCTCAACTCCCATAACTGAACAGGCATTAGATTAGTCACAAAATGTCACTGGCAACACTACCTGCTTTCACACAGACAACCAAATGGCAACAGAAAATTATCATTGCTCTTCTAGCCTCTCTCTGAACAAGTGCTGTGGAGCAAACAGGCAAAGATGAAACTTCTGCAAGTTCTAGATTCTCAGATTTTTTATGTTCATTTTAACTCGGGTAAAATTCCTGCTTCCTATTACACATGCAAATAGTTCTAATTACTTTATGAAAAATTATAGTATTTAAATATGGAAGGGCAGTGTTTAATCACTGGTATTTTACATCTCCTCAGCATTTGCAGTGTTCCCCACTGTTATGGTTTCTCTGCAGTGGAACATTATTTGTTCATACCTTTCTCAGAAAGAGTACCAAAGCTTATGGCAGATTACCATAGCTCTATGTCAAAATTCAACATCAAAGTACTATAATGTTGATTAAAAAGCAAGTCTAAGAAGGGAATAGAAATGGGAATGACTGCTTCCTTCAAAGTAAAGAAAGCTATATTAAAATTATATGACTTTTCAAAATTAATGAAAACCTGCATCTTCACAAGTACCTAGCTGTCAAGAGGCAAATTTGAAGAGGTTTGTATCAGTTTGCATCTTCCACATGACAAAGCACTGAGCATCAACGGTGCATTGCCTGAACTGGAATCCCAGTCAACAAGAGTAGCTCATCTCCATGGGATCTGTAGAAAGCAAAGGCCAGAAAACCTGCAAGATGAACTGTAAGTAAACCTGAAGTACTTCTACTCAATGCTTAATGTGATCCTGTATTTGTATCAGCAGAGTACTATTTATTTAGTATGATTATGCTGATGTATAATTTAGTTGATGTTAGCTTGGAGTCAAAGGTGCCTTATGATTTCAATGTGTTCTCAGGGATCCTGAAGTGAGGTCAACAGAAGGTTTAGATACTAAGCAGTTGTGAAAGATCAAGTTATGTTTGTTCATTTTAGATACCCAGATAGACATTCAAGAAAATTCTGATATCTGTTTTCAAAAGTTGAGTTTACCTGACTAGAAACAGGTGTCCCATAAAGAATATCAAGCCCATAAACAGAATATCAAACCCTTTAAAATTATACTGACAAGCTAAAATATTTGAATCCGACAAGTTGGCTAAAATAGAGCCTTGACAAACATATATAGCTATTTCTCTATTCAACTGTTTTGCTTGTATATGCTAGACAAAGGCATGAAATTGAGAAGATAGAAACCTGTAGATATCTTCCTCCTAAATTATTTTATTCAGAGATGGTTCTAAAAAGACATTAACTTGCTTGGATATGTGCTTGACTTGGGCACATGTCCAATAATAACTGAAAAAGAAAAGGATCCAAACAAGAGAATAACCTTCCTGAAGCAGTCTCTGAATGCAGAACTTCCACAGCTTCACACTGTGATGCAGAAATCCAGAAACTACCCCTCAGTTATACCTGAATAAATGGTTCTGTTCTACCTTTACTACTGTATATGACCTCTGCTCAGCACAAGGCTTTTATTAGGTTTTCCAAGTGGTTGCTTCTGACAGATTTCACTGCATAATTAGCAGTATTATCTTGCCTAACTGGGATAGTATATACCGTACTGAACATTATCACCCATTCATTGCCTTTAGAAGACCTGTCTGAACTTTTCAGATTGATTTTACAACATTGCCTTATTTCTACTAATTGCCTTTGTAACATTGCAAGAAGTAATTCAGTAAATTCCAGCTGATTGTACTTTCTGAGAACATAGTTAGGGGTTCATCAGGCTTTAAGAGTTTTTTATTATTTCTAATATGTAAATAAAACTGATTAAGATTCCCATCCTGAAAAAAAAATCAAGATTTAAGGCTTAGCTATGAACAGAGAAACATGGAAAATTCATACAAGAATGTTTTATTTCACACTTCACTAATAAATTTATCAAAATAATACACATTAATTATTTTTGAATCTTAAGCAGATACTGTATCAGAAAATTACTGAATGGCAACATCAACTGTCCAACAAAAATTGCAAACGATTTCCAGAATAGTTGTTTCCTAAGCTAGGATAATAAATAAAAACAAACAAACAAACAGACAAATAGAAAATCCACACTGTTAAAACAAAGGAGAAAAAAATCTACCATGCAGTCTACCATGTTTTCCGAGATCTAGGGTTACTCGGAACAGCAGCCCACTGAACAAGGTTTTGCAACACTCCGAGACACCAAGAAGGTCCACATAAAGCCTTTCTGTCTTTCTGATAGAAATTGGATATGAGCTACATTCTTAACATAAGAATGTTTCTCATAAGAAATGCATTTTCTGAAAATGTTTTCATTTTGATTTTTAAAAGTAAAACAAACAAACAAACAAATAAACAATTCAATCCACGTCTCCACAGTTCATCAAGGAAGATCCTGAGTTGTTTAGGATAGCCAATCCAAAACATTTACAGGAAAACGAACAAAACAGGTGGCCATCAGATCAAGGGGACACCAGATAGACAGGTATTTCTTAGACTAACCTTCAGCCATCAGTTTAGCTGAAGTCACCATGATTTTTAATCTTTCTTCAGAAGAATTATGTTCAGTTGGAAAAAGAGAGAAATGAATACCCAACACTCAATAATGATAGAATGACCATCCTCTTTACATTTTAATTCCCAAGTTTTTGCATAATGATATTCATGCCATCAATGTGTTTTGAATTTTTTTTAAATTATTTACAGATATCCTACACATTTACTCATAATGCTGGTATGAGATGACTTTGTCATAGAGGTCCTGAATGTGGTTGAATTTATTCTCTTTTTTTTGAGCAAATTCCAATGCCTGAGTTTATTTAGCTGATAACAGACTGAGCATGTGGGGATATTCCTTTCTCATGATGCTAGAGACACTACTAGTTAGTGTGCAACATCAAAATCTGGCTATGTAAATGATAATAAAAGAATACAAAAGAAAAAATGCATTTTTACTTTACTGTAGGAATTACTACTGACCTTAGAAAAACCCTTAGATGTATGAATTCGTGTGGGTCCTTTTTACTTATGTATATTTCTGCTCACCCCATTATAGAATACTATGAGGAAGTCAACATGCACTAACATTTAATACACAATTTGTGAACTATTATCATTTAATTTAGGATTATTCAGTATAAATACATTTCATATCAACGGTAATGAGTGCTTTTTTTTTTTTTCAAAGTTTGGCAGTATTTGTTCTTCCCTGTACACTGACTGTAGGTTGATTGACAATTTCAAACTAAATATCAGTAGCCCAAAAAAATGTACTCCTACTCCCAGCTTGTGCTTGAATATTCAAATCTGCAGATGTAGGAGTAAAATAGAAGACATAGTACTGAAAAAAAATAGAAAAAAAAAAAAAGAAAAAAAATCTCACTGAGATTCCAGATGTAGGAATTTTGACATTGGCTCACCTCATTGAACACTCATTTCTTAGAAAACTGGCCACCACGATCAGCCCTATGTCAAATTTAAGATCCTATTATTGCAAATATTCATTAAATAAGAATTCCCATAGAACAGACCAATGAATTATTGAGGTGATGATAAAGTTTTTCTCTCTCATTACAATAATGCTGGAGTAAATCTTAAATGTACATTTTGACAAGATTATTAAAACCAATAAGTTTTGATTTTTAAAATGAGACAACTCCATGAAAGCTCATACTGAATTTCTTCAGTATGAGCTTTTGAGTCAGGTTTGTATCAACAAACGACACAGCTCCACAGGCTTGAATGGCTGTAACCACAAGGTTTAGAGTATGTTAATATCAGGCTCTGTACAAAATGAGTTTAAGGATCCATTATCTTACTTGAATAAACAAACAATTTGCTTGCAAAATGCTTCAGCATTTGGTTTTACAGCTGAAATAGGTTATTCATTTTCATTACTGCATTACTGCTATGGATGCAAACTGAATATAATTCCCAGTTACATCTTAAAAGTCTCACACACTTTTCTTACCACAGAAGAGTCTGTCATGCTCAGTGCTTCTGTTCTGTAAAATGGAGTCTACTTAGCATGAGAAAAGAAATGTTCCCCCACCCTCTATATCCAGTCAAGGCTGATACCAAGAGAAAAGGCTTAACAGACTTAAATTTAGTTGTTCATGCAAGTTGGGCATTAGTCAAACAGTATAGCCTCCCCCACAGAAAATTAACTAACAGATATTCAGATATTCATGCTGCTAAATTTCCCAGAAGAATGCAGATATATTAGATATTTTAGATATATAGATTTAGACTGAATTTCTGCAAACTCCATGGTCATGCATCATATATGGGTTTGGGGAGCTATTCCAGTCCTTAATTAATGTCCCCGGCAGGCAATAAATGATACTCTAAAAAGAAAGGATGGAATTCATGAAGTATAGTGATGTTGCTATGTTTTGTTTCTCTGAATCGTTTTAATCATTTTATAGAGACTACTATGGCAATGTGAACCCCATTAAGAAAATTTCTAACATTTATTTAGTCCCATGAATTATTGCATGGTTATGAATTATCCCTTCACAGGGAAGTAAAAAAAAAAGGGGAAAATATTGACCTGAAACATACTCTAACTGGTTTCTTTGACATATGTGAGTAGAACAAGAATAGTTTTACAGCTTTTATTTCCTTCCTTCCCACCTCCATCATTCGCGGTAGGTGAAGGATGAGTGAATATTCAGCATGGAGAGAACAAACAAATTGCAGGTCAGATGCGGAGCATATCGAGGCTGGCACGCACCAGCAGAATTGAAGGAGTTACTCCAGTTCACACTACCTAAGAGCCTCACAAGAAAACCATCCAAACAATCAATTCCTCTAGATCAGTGGCAGAACAGAAAGAAAATATACCTGTGAAAAGGGCTAAATATATTTTCTGACTTGAGACAAAACAGACATACAGAAGCTTAGTGAATGGAAACAAAAGCTGTTACAGGATGGTGAGGGGTAGTTTATTTTGAGGCATCTTTAATGTATAACTAAACAAAATTTGCACACCAAGCAGACGAATAGGGAGGAGGTTCCCCTTTGATCACTGATCCTCTATGACCACGGTGAGAACTTGGCTGAACATGGTGGAAAGCAAACCATGAGGAAGCAGCTATGTGCAAGCCAAGCAGCTCTTCTCTCTGCAAACAAAATTACAAGTGTTTTCTTGTTGTATAGCTATGATATGATTTGGGTGATAGAAGAATGGATATCTTGGTTAGGAAAATGACTGGACAGCTGGAATGTTTTTTTTTCACTAGAAGAAATAAGGGTATCCAACAACAACGGAGAAAAGGTAATGTTGTTGCCATAGAAAACACCAGTCTGATAGAAAGATAAGAATGAGTCACAGCATGGCACAGAGTATGTGTTATCACAGAATCACAGAATGGTTGAGGTTGGAAGAGACCTCTAGAGATCATACAGTCCAATGTATGTTATGCTTGTAGCCAAAGAAATGTATCTCAGCCCTTGCAGGCTCACCTGTGGTCATCTTAAATTTTATTTCAAATTCAGTTCTCAGTGGCAGAAGAGGCAGCCACAAGCTCAAAGTAGGCTGAAAAACCTGCCCCAGAATCAGGGAAGTGCTAGGGCAGCCATACAAGCTGCCCGTGTTGCTAGCAAACACCAGATCAGCCAGCTTGAAGCTAGCTCAGTTGTTTGACAACAATGTAAACACAAGCACAGTGTCTGAAAAGCTTAATGCAGCTGTGGCTCAAAAGGATCAGACCACAAAGCAGGACCACTCCGGTTTAAGTAGTTGTATATTTTACTTAACTGCGGGCTTTTTCTAATGATAGGCAGAAGGAAGCTTGCAAAAGGGCAAAAAAAGATCAACTGGGGAACTGACTAATTATGAAAGATTAAAGTCCTGATATTGCAAATTCTTCCCAGAACATGGAAGAGGAAATTCAAGATGTTTACATCTCTGGGTTTCTATGAGAAGCAGTTCCTTGACACATAAGTTAGCATGTAGCTTTGCCACAGGTCTGTAAATCAGTAAATCAGTGTCCCTGCAACAAATGACGAGATGATGAGAGATGGTCCATAGTTTACACCAGTCACTAGAATGAAAAGGACATGCTAAGCAGATTTTGAATGCAATCAGTATTAAAATGCCACAACATGAATGTATGTTCTATGCCCCACAACAGGCCTGGGACAGTATGACCTGAAGAGAAAAATAGCTGGAGAATGCTATCCTGCGCTGCTAAGATCACTCTTAGTCTGAAAATCACTTGTTCCTTTATTCTCAGGGGGAAAACAAACAAATAAAAAAGAAGCTTCCAAGTGATGAGCTATAAGAAGAGAACACGCACGCGCCAGGAAATGCAGAGGAAGAACACACAGAGGAAGAACAGGCACATCCTCAGTCCTCAGTCAATCTAGACTTGTCAGTGTACTTTAATTCTTTGGCTAGAGTTTGTATCGTTAGAATTTGTACCGACTATTTTGGAATACACGACTTAGTAGGTTTGAAAATCAACACTGAAACAGCCAGCTAGTTTTCTTTTTTTCAATCATAAATCTCCGGGAATTGCAATCAGATGTCTTGAAATAAATAGAATTCATCATTATGACATGAACAAGTTAATTTTCAATAAATTAGTTAATTCATTTCCATGAGTCTATGTGCTGAGAGACAGTTTAGCTCTTCTTCATTTCACAGAACAGGGGTCATCATCCAATCACTGATACATCCCACATACCGTTAAGTAAGACCACCATGGATCCTTCTTCTATAATTATAATGCAAGGTAACTATGGTAACGATAGTTGGCAAATCTTGGTCTTTTAAATGGCTTCTGTTGCACAGGTTTTTATATCTTCTTCCCCCTCCCCCTTCCCACACACATTTTCTTCTTTTTATAAGAAGTAGATAAGGATAACGATTACAGGATGTACGGATTCCTGTCCTCAGTACTATTGATGATCATCAAGTGCTTTATCCCACTATCAGTCTAGAATACCTTCACCTCTTCTGTTCTCAAATCTCATAGAGCTAAAGATTTCTACTGCCTCCTGAATTTACTACATCTATTCAAATTCCATTTTTACTGTCCTGCCTAAAGTCTAATGCTCCCCAAAAACATTACTGAGCAGAATCAGCCTCAAACAAGGTTAAACATGACATTTTATGTATATTTAGCTGCTCTATCTTAAATTTACAATGCATAGAGGTATTCTTTATACTGTATACTGTTACTTGCACTCATATTCTGAAATAATAGTAATCTAAAGAAAGACTACTCAATTTCAGCATTTGTTATTGACTGTTATTTTGATATGAATGAAAGAAAGTAGTAAAAAGCTGCTTGACTCAAAGGCTTAAGTTGCTTGTGAGCTGCTTGGCTGTAGCTCTCCTCTTAGTGTCTTTTTTTCCATTGACTCACCTTTGATTTTTGGCAGATTCTGAACAACCTGTTCATTACAACACTGGTGATGCGATCACAGGATCTCTGGTGCTACTCGTTTTATAAGAACAAAATAGTACTTTGTTCCTCTGAATAGTTTAAGTTGCATTGCATTTCTTACATCCATCAAGGCACTTAATTTGAATCATGAACCAGACGGTAAACTATGTTCAAAAATTGTGTTAAAAAACTTGGATTGCAGATGATTTTCAGCCAATTCAAGGGCAAAGTTAAAGGATTTTCTCTAAGAAAAGATCCATTGATCTAATTATAATATGTAATGCTATCTTAGCAGGCATCAGCACAATGCTGTCTATTTCTTGACTGCTGGAAAAGAAAGGTTTAAAAGCAGATAAAAATGAAGCTAGAGTTGCAGTATCCAGAGATACGGTAAAAGTTAGGTATGCAATTTGATCTGCTAAACTGTCTTTACGTTTAGGCTTTAAAAGTAGCTTTAACTGCAGTGATAAAATTCCAGTAGGTTAAAAATTGAAGTGTATGGGTTAAATTCATCTCTGATATGAATCTAGAGTAATTCAACTGTAAGCAGTGGTGCTGTTCCAGATTTACACCAGCGTAATTGAGACCAGAATCAGCATCATTTATTAAACTGTAGAGGCCGTGTTTGTCTCTCAGTATGTTTATTTAAGTCTCATTAGCTACTGAGAGGGAACTGTATACTTAATGGCCTGCAATGGATAGCAGGAATAGGAGCAGGGGAAGCAAAGGGATTTTCAGGGCTGAAGAAATGCAAGTTATCCCCAAGGTGTGAAAAGTCCTTTTAACTGTTGTCCCTCTCTTACTCAGTTATCTTATTTTTCATAGACCCATAGAAAAGTAGTGATTACTGCACAAGAGGGTCATGAAGCAGTGACAGTTAAACCTACATAAACCCTTCTACTGCTTTAAAGTGCAGTTTAAAGTGCAGAGAACTCTGTCTTCCTTTTAAAAGACACTACCAAGGAGTTACATAGCCTTTTGAGAGGAGACCTGCCAGCCTTCTCCTACATCTGTCTGACACCAGGTCACAGGGTTGCATAGACATATTTAAGATCAAGGTCTTGGGAGAACGGGACAGCAAACATCATTTAGAAGCTGCCAACAGGCAGCATACCCTTGGGTCATGCCATTATCATCACATTTCTTAAAAATAAAAACAAAACCAGAAAGAGATCAAACCCCAAAACAAATACAAGTTATTTGGTACCTCTTGCTTCAAAAGAAGATACAAATAAAGCTACAATAAAAAATATGAGGTAACTCAGTCCCTCCAGAAGTGCTTGCCTTCTACATGGAAGTGTAAAAGGTATGTAAATGTAAATGTAAAATTAATGAGCCTACATGACTATAGAAAGTCTGGAACTCTTCATCACGAAAAGCAGTGCATAGCAAGCCCAGAGGTTCTGATTTTGAAACTTACATCCTGTGAGAGCTGAATTTCGACACTTGGAATATAGATTTCCATGAACTGAGAGTCATTCTCTCTGGGCTTGTTATGTATTCACATATATATTCACACAGCCTTGCACTAAACTGTAAAGAGAGAAGCTTTATATACTTTTTTATTTTTTTTACTTGATCCTTCATTCATGTAGACATTAGTCTAACATAAATAAGGCAACAAAAAAAATCTTCAGATTTTGTTACAGAAGATATTTCAGCCCTGCTTACACTAATCAGGACATCATTCTTGCTGGAAGACAATGGAAAAGTCTCTGCAGACAAAATTTTTATGTCTGAGACTCCATGTATCACTAGAACAAAAATAACAAGTTAATTCTTTAACTGGTTATCACAAGTACTAGTTATGACTTGGGAATACACTTTTCTTTCCTTGGCATAAAGATTCCTTTCTGCTGCTTACTACTGGCCAATCAGGCTGAGAAGAGCAATATTCTATTTTATTCCAAGTAATAACTTTCACAGCCACATTGAGGATTTAAGTACATATTCCTTGTGCGCCCGTAACTCCTTATGCACAAAGATTTTATGTTGCCATGGAAGCCAAAATGAAGTTTTAAAGTTGTAAATTCTTTAAGGAGTGCATTTTACTTTATTCGTTATATAAGCACCAAAAAAAAAAAAAAAAAAAAAACTTGGCCTCCTTTTACCCACTATTAATGGTAAAAAAATCTTCTAACAAACAAATCTCTAGGTGCACTGGGTATTTTAACTCTTTCCTTCTCTCTCCTCCTAACTCCTTTTCTTGAGCAGTCAAGGCCTCTAGAAAAGTAGCAGAAGGCGTAAATTTTGAATTATCTTCTAGCAAGACTAAGTGAGCAGAGAGTCCTTGAAAGACCATCCTAATTGGCCTAACTCAGCACAGCTTTGATCTGTTCCAAGTTATATCCTGAGCTGGTTGGCATTCCCCGCGATGGAAAAGAGTATATTTGCCTTCCTGTTTCAAATTTCACAAGTACAATTCAGTTAACATCTGAGTCATAATAAACAAGAAAATTAAAGTTGCTTTTTTTTTAAAATGAAATTCATCTACCAGATAGAGTTTACCCGAGAGAAAGCCCAAACAGGGATACCCAGAGCATGTGGCACAGGGTGGTATCCAGGTGGGTTTGGCAGATCTCCAGAGAAGGAGACTCCACAGCCTCTCTGGGCAGCCTGTGCCAGGGCTCTGGCACCCTCACAGAAAAGAAGTTCTTCCTCGCATGAAGATGGAACTTCCTGTTGTTGTACCCATTACCTCTTGTCCTGTCACTGGCCACCACCAAGAAGAGTTTGGCCCCATCCTCCCTACATTCTCCCCTCAGGTATTTGTGCATATTGATCAGATCTCCTGTTAATCTTCTCTTCTCCAGGCAAAACAGGCCCAGCTCGCTTCTTAGTCTTTGCTCATACAATAGATGCTCCAGTCCCTTAATCATCTTTATGGCCCTATACTGGACCCTCTCTAGAAGCTCCACGTTCCTCTTGTCCTGGGGAGCCCAGAACTGCCCCCAATACTCCAGGTGCGGCCTCACCAGAGCTGAGCAGAGGGGCAGGATCCCCTCCCTCAACCTGCTGGCAACGCTCCTCCTGATGCAGCCAGGATCCCATTGGCCTTCTTGGCCATGAGGGCACGTTGCTGCCTCATGGTTAACCTGTTGTCAGCCAGGACTCCCAAAACCCTCTCTGCGGAGCTACTTTCCAACAGGTCAACCTCTGATCTGTCCTGGTGCCTGGGGTTATTCCCCACCAGGTGCAGGACCCTGCACTTGTCCTTGTTGAACCTCATGAGATTCCTCTAATAGGTCTTCCTGGATCCAAAATCAGCATCATGTTTAATCCAAGCTTCTTTTTAGACTTAAAAGCTGAACTGATATAAAATAATAATGAAAAAGATTGTGGATCTCTGTGCAACATATGAAAATGTCAAAGCTGGCATTTTGGTTTTGAAATAACAGCATGGAATCTTAGCATAAAGTTGGTGAGTCATCCACATGCTAAACATTTGGGAAGTCCAGATGCTCTTGGGAAATTTGTTTTTAATAACAAAAAAGATTCATTTTTCTAAAAAATTTTTAGAGGTGAAGATGAGGATGGTTCCTCTTCCTGTAGGTTCTGAGCTTGACCCACTGGGTTGCTAAATATTTTCAGAGATAATCTAAGTACCATCTATCACCACTTGCTTGAACAGAAGCTGAAGTCACTCTGAAGTCCTCACCCCCTTTTTTTTCCACATTTGCTTTGATAAGAACAACATTAGTAGCCAGAATGAAAATAAACAACATAAGTATTACCACAGTCATAATGATACCACTATTCACAATCTTCTGATGTCATCTACAACACATGTACTTCAGTCATCTGATTGATGATCTACCATATACCATTCATCTTGCCAAAAAATGTAACTGGAATATTGCAGTATTCACAGGTTGCATGTTATACTCACACAGTTCTTGATTTGGCAATTTATTCAACTAATACCAGAGATGCATAGATAATGGATGGCAAGAAATAAGATAAACTTGTTAACCTTGGTATCTACACTGTACTTCTGTTACACTCATCATTAATTATTTCAGCCCTCATTAATTAGTTACTGGAGAGAGAAACATACATAGAGTACTTCTAGAACACAGGCTCACTGCCATTAGGGAGGCAAGGCCTAACCATACCCAACGTGTTATACAACCAGTGCATGTCTTTTCCTAATAACGTCAGTTCCTCTTCTAGGAATGCCGTTATATTATGTTACATGGCTGCAGTTCGGCTGATGCAGGCAGGCAGATGAAGACATTTGGAACCAAAACCATTTTATTGCGTTCGACACGAAATATTTATTGCATCTATGGTAAAATATCTCTTAGATTGCAGAAAAGTAGAAAATAAGCCAGGCATAAGTATGTTTTCAGTAAAATAGAAGGCAGAAAAGCTATGTGGCTTAAGGAGATATGCTGAGTAGCTATTCAGACATGTTTGCTCTCACTCATAGCTAAGCCTTGATTAACATTAACTTTTAAAATTGATGAGGGACACTTTACTCCTCCAAATACTATACAATATGTGTGAACTTTTAAATAGTTCTTAACATGTACCTCAGAGATATTATTAAAGTATAGCACATGCAGAGTTCATTCAAATCTATTTTGAAAAAAAAAAAAGTATAAAATAAGTATAAGTAAGTCTTTCAAACAACCTTCAGTCTTAAATTACTAACAACTATTTCAGTTAACACTCCAAGAATTAACTCATCCACCTATTAAGAAGCCAAATCAACATTTTTTTAAATAGGCAGTGTATAAATGAACCATTTTTAGAAGTTTACCACCACTATCCTTTTGCACTACCAAATTAGTATTTTGGAAGATTAAAGCAGAAGAGTTCACCAATTTTATATAGTATCATTATCTTTCCATACCAGAGGAAAACGAAACCTTATCTTCCAGGATATACTGTGAGTGATATCAGTATCTCTTCAGTACCCTTAGGATACAGCTAGAGGAAATTGTTTTCTCTCTTAAGTATGAAACACAGTAAAGGTTAAATTGGTTAGTGATCGGAGGTGACACATTTTTCAGATGTTCTGGATGAGATCGCCCCTGAAATTCTATTCTAGAGGTCAAAGTCTTTTTTTTTCCTTATGGTAAATAGGCAGTGACTAACTGAAGCAAAAGTAGAACATACGGGTTTATTAGGTGTTTCACAACTATTCGGAAAATGTTTACAGCTTTACCTAAGTGAAATTCACTGACACTTAAACCGATTAAAGCGATTAAACGGAGGCATTGGTGAGGTAGAGTGGTACTGTGAATGAATGTGCTGAAGGAAGAATGGCACCGTCCGAAGCATAAGTGATCACTTGTAATTCCAGCAGAGGAACTGCAGTCATCATTTAGCCAATGATGTTTATTATTAACTGTGAAAAATAAAGAGTGGAAATCACTGCAGGTGCAGTTGAAGTAAATGAAGATTTTTGGCCACTCAAGATCAGTTCTTGCCTGTTCAAGACAGATATTGATTTTTATCCTGAGTAGGATAAATTATATTAAATTCACTCTTGTCCCCTACAAATAACATAGCTGATGTTGTGATTCTATTCTTTTCTTTTAGCAGCATTTCATTGCTCACAAACCAGTAAAGTAAATGTGATAGATACAGGAAGCATGGCAATTATGAAACAGTGATAAGAGAAACTTCTTTTCCTGGGTCTTTTTGTTGGCATGAAAAACCACAAGATGGCCCCTGCTATGTTGATACTGCCAGCGATTCACCTCAATAAAGACAAGCTATGGTGGGTTTTTTTCTGCATCATTTTTATGCCATGTGCTACATAAGTCCAGTCCACTCATCCACTCAAGTGCAATCCATAAGCCTTGGAGGACTCCCCTTAAAACTCTAGAGGATAAAAGCAAATCAGCAAAGGATGTTTCACACTTCCCTTTAGTCTCTGTCCTTAGGAAGCATGAAAGTCAACTTGTGCCTGTGCCTTGTCCAGAATCATTTTTCTTTTATGCTCCACTGTACTCTGAACAATTTCAGTTATAGTATGATACATTTGCTCAAAGTCAAGGTGACATAAAACAGTAAGCTTGTTTCATAACAGATAAATCCTGCCCACTATAATGTCATATTAAAATTTTGGTCGTCTACCTAAAGTTCAGGTACTTATTTAAATTGAAAAGAACCTCCTAACAAGATATTTATCAACGAACAGTATCAATATCAAACCATTCCAATGATTCTCTTCTATAGCATTCTGAGGAAGGAACTTTAAGTGTAAAGGTTATGAACTGGGATAAAGTCTTATGGAGAAGTTTTTCTATTTATGTTCCAGACAAAAACTGTAAACTTAGCAAAGGTGATAACATTACAGCTTCAAAATGACTAAGCTGCCATGGTAGCAGATATCATAAAGGTGTGTAAAAACCATAGAACTGCATAAAGGATAATGGTCAGCCTTAATATTTCTCAGTTGTTCACCAGAAATTCAAAGTAACTTGCCACTTAAGGTTTGTGTAAATGAATGCTGCATGGACAGTAAGCAGAATTTGCCACTGAATGCTTGTAAAACAGATGGCTTTCCTAAGTTGCACCCAAAATCATATGAGTTCTCATGCTGGCATGTGGTTCTCTCATAAAAGAACAAAGATGGATATTTATACAAAACTTGGGAATTTCTTACGGTCCACAGTCTCAGGACTTATAAACCTTCACAAGTTTCAATCTTTATATAAAACACGTGACCAGAATAAAAATACATCAGATGTTTTTAAGCACGTTGTTGACAGGCACCATATGGGAAGTGGGCTCACTCATGTTCTCATTTACTTCAGCGGGTGTTTTGTCCCTCAGTTTCAACTGGAGCAGGATGAGATTGCAAAAACAAATGTGCGGAAGAGGGACAACCTGCCATACTGGAATGCTTGCAGCTGCAGCCTGGTGCAAGGAAATGGTGATCCACAATGGTGATCCACCAAGTCTGAGGTTTCTTACTCAATACAGCTGCTAATGAAGACACACAGAGCAGATACGGGCGATAAGCAGTGTTATCATCTTGCAGGCTGGCCATGAGTGCAAGACTCACCACTGACCCTTTTTATGAAGCACAGCGCCATGGTCTCCATACCACTCTGACACTCTATGGCACTGGTGACCAGCCTGCTCAATGCCCTGCTGACAAGCTGCTGGTGTCATGGAGCAGAAGACGAGCACTGCTCAGTAGCCCAAGGTTGTGTTAACCAGAAAGACCTCACGCACAAGGGATAATCCTAGGAGTCATCCTCTAAGCCATGCAGCCTAAAGCGGCCAGATACACCCCAAGTCACACAGCCCAATGCCATGTTACCTCATGCCTCAGATGGTAGGAAATTAAAACAATACAGTTCTCCTCTAATACAGAACTATCTTGCCTACAAGGTACGTAGAAACAGGCTTGTGAGAGGACAGAGAGTAAAGTGAGCTATTAACTCTAAGAGAACCCACAAAAGGTCAAAACGTGAATGAGGACAGCAAGGATATGTCTCAAGAGTCATTTCAGCAGTATCCATTTATCTTCAGAATAACAGATTTGCTGCTCAGTCTGACAAGTGTGGCCCCAGGCACAGTCAAATGCCTCACACTGAAAAGGACACACGCTGCCCAGTTTAGTACATCACCTGCTCACCTGGACGGAGTACCTGACACGTGGCTCTGTGAGTGCCATGTTATCTGAGACATCCATTTGGGCTCAAACACAGCTCAGGGGCTCCATGTTATTGAGACAGAACTGCTTTTTCACAGGCTGCACCAGCACGCCAAGAATTCTGGATGCAGATACTTGAAATGTGCCTTGAAATGCCAGCTTTCCTTCCATCCATCAAAACATTACATATAAACAACTTCATGTTTGTTCAAGATGTATAGCTGCAGTAAGCAGAACTTGCTCAGTTTGCCAGAAACGGCTCAAAGCAATGAGTATTAATGTGACAAAATATACTTGGTGTTAAAAAGGAAAGCCAAAGAGGAGAGACCTATTAGAGCTACCCCTCTTTCTCAAAGTGATCATAGACCATGATTCTCTTGTTTTACAACTTCAGTAACAGAATTCTTTCTTTCTAGTCTCTGGGCAGGAAGCTGATGCATATATTTTTGCCTTAGGTTTGGTTCTAAGAATTATTGCCCCTAATATGTTGGCTAATCTAGAAAGATTGCTATTTGTATAGGCAACTATTGCTTTTCTCCAGCTCTCAAAGAAGAGCCTGTTGAAAATATATTGCCCTTTCTTTTGCCTTGTACCTGTGTGCTTAATCATAAAGAAAACTCATTTTTTACTGGCTCAGGAAGTGGCCATGAAGCAGACACACTCAATTCTAAAAAAAATCATGCAAAACTTCCCATTGCTACTGAAGAATCCCTGCCTTATGTGAAGCAGACCAAGGCAGCTGTATGTTCACTAGTCAGGTCCATGTAGGAAATATGGGACAGAAGAAGGAGAAGGCTTAGTTAAGACGCGGCAGGAGAAATGTCACACCCACAGTCACTCTGATACTCATGCTGTCAAGTCCATTTCCAGCTTCACCAGCTTACGTTGTTAAAAGCCCTATTTTTGCAGCTGAACTCACATTGGTTTTGCAAATTTCCCTTCTATTTTCCTGCTTTATCTAGCTCATGTGATTGTAATATCCAGTGAGGGAACTTCTTACAGGGCTCCATAGCTTCTTCTATATCCAACCTGGGTGATCTGGGCATATGGTCCAACCGGGAAACACACCACACTTCAACTGGGTCTACCGTGTCAACAGTCTAGGAATAGCATCCCGAGGGCATGGCACTGCACATTCAGCTTTTGTTCATCTCCACTTAGGTGGATGGCGTGTGACTTCAAGTCTGCAGCAGTAGAAAAGAAACTTAAAGAAATTTCTAATTTTTACCCGTGTTCTAATGGAGTAGGATGCCAGTGTGGGAATTACTGCAGTCTCCAGAAGAGACTGCGTCTCTTCAACACAGGGAGATTTCTCAGATTAGCTGCAATGATTTCTGCCAAAAGGTCCATTTTTTCACTTGTGTATGTATCAGCATTGTATTATATACACACATCTGACATATCTTAAATCCCTTTTATCTTCTTCGATGTTTAGCATTAACGTAGAACATAACCTCTCTAAAGTGCCAACAGGAGGAGAAAAAATTCTTTATCCCAATGGCAAACTCAGTGGGCAGCAGACAAGTGGTTACAGTGTAAAGGAGGCTCCTGGAGGGCTGCCAGCAAAATAACACTGAGGCTTCTTCCTGTGCATGTGCTTAGTTTTGCTTCCCACGAGGCAGTACAAGCAGTGGTGGAGTGGGCTGGATTAAGAATGAGCAACTCTGAGTCACTAATCATTGTCAATTCACTGATAATCACCAGAGCACCACTCCGCAGTGACAGCCTGACACTGCCATTGATGTCTTTCTGGTGATGAGGGGATCCTTCACAGGATTGCAGGCAGCTCTGCTGTAAAAATCAGGTAGCTGCATAGTAAGATTAAAAAAAAAAAAAAAAAGGCTGGAGCTTTCTCTAGCCAAACATAATTCAGTTATGATGAGTTCACTTTCTGTGCTCCTGCTAAAGGAAGGAACAGCCTGTAACGTGGCACATGCTGTATCCACTACTTAGCAACTCAAGATTTCTGGTTAGACCATCTTGTCTTCTGTTTTGGGGTTTTTTTTGTTTGGTTGGTTGGTTCAGTTTTACCCTATCTGCAATATGAACGTTCCCCAATTAAATACTTTCCCACTGCTCCACGTAGAATTAACCACTCTTCCCATACTGACTCCTTGGGATAGCCTTTATCCCACTCTGAATTTTACATAAGATTCAGTCTTTATGATGTCATCGACTGAACAGTGTCACACTGGGTCAGTGCTTCAGTGAGAAACTTCCAAGAAAAATCTAAGAGCTGCAGTGACTCATTCCCTTTCCTCTGACTCAGTACTAAATTGCTCTCCCAAGATGCTCCTGGAGGTGTTGTCTTTCAGATGAGGTATAAAACTCAGATTCTGATCACATACAGGATTTTAAAAAAGGGAGGGAGATATACTGTCCTTTTTGCTGTGTATCCCATAGACTCTGGTTGCATATCCACTTAGAAAACAGATGGAGCATGTAAGACATCGCTCCCACCCCAGCTGTTTGTTCCCACCCCCTTATTGGAGGTTTAACAGGCAGAGAGATGCTGCAAGAAGTCCTTAATTTCCCTCAGCCAGACTCAGTTTTAAACAACTGGATAGATGGGCATTAGCTCTCAAGGCTGGTTTTGCCTGAGGACTACAAGGAATGTGTTCCCAATCTCTCCCGCCACAGGAGCGGAGGGTTGGGTGGCCCTCAGTGCTCCCAGGCACTGGTAACAGTGTGAACATTAATGTGAGCTACATGTGGAGAAAAATATCTCTCTAGACTCTCATGGTTACATCTCAGAGGACCAATTCTACTATTTTTAGTTGTCTGTGACAGTGCATCATACCATTAGTGTCATTTCTCTCCACGGGCAATGTGTGAGAGAGGAGCTGCCCAATATTAGTGCAACCAAATTAACCTATAACTAAATAGATCTCATTTTGCCTTCTCATCCCATCTGCCTTTCTTCCCTGCCATTTCCAATTTGTTTTCCACCTTTTCCTCTACTGAGTCGTCATAAAATGTTTTGTTACAAGCCTAAGGCTTCCAGCCCAGACCTAATGAGCTGGATCACACAACATCAACAAACTGGCAGTTTGGTGAAGCTTCCATTTCATGTTCCCAAATACTTTCTTTTAAAACACTAGCAACCTTTTCTCTCTCATCTCAATAAACTTCCGGCCCTCAGAGTTACAGAGAAAAACTGACAGTCATTTTAGAAGTAAACTGATCCTTTTAATTGCCTCTAACAGGCTGAACAAAACACTTTGGAAATGGAATGAGCTACCCAAATCAAAGTCTATAAGCTGACATTTCAGCTTTGTTACCTGCTCACTGCACCGCACTGCACACTGGAAGAAAAGATTTGCACATCCCAGAACTCATTCCGCTTGCCAATCCCTACCAGTCCTTTCCCGCACCAGCCTTTCCCTCGGAGTAGCAAAGCGAGCGGGAGACCCCAGATCTTGGAGGTTCTTGGGCGTCCTGCAGGAGAACAAGCCATGAGCCCGAGTCCCTTCCTTATCCGTACCTCTGAGATCAGCCACGGCCCCACTCAGAAGGAGGCCGGATATCTGCCAGCCTGTTGTGCGTGGCTCCTCAAGCAGGCTGGGAGGGCTGGCGAGCAGAGCCTGAGAGGGCACCGTTGTCTTTCACACCTTGCCTAGCTTAACCTTCATACCAATGGATGCTGCATATCTGCAGTGAGTAATGAAGATTGTGTACTGTAGGAGATGATTCATTCCCTAAACTCTGCCTGGAGGTTTGAAATCTTTCATTAACTATATTATAGGCATTCTACAGATTAGCTAAATGATCTAAATATTATGTAATTAATCAGCAGAGTGCAGGATACCCCATCTGATATTTAGCTCAAAGGATTTAGGTACTTGTACTCCTTTTACAAGCAATCCAAAGTAAATGTTCAGTAAATTAATAGAATATCTTGCCTAATTAAAACACCTCTGATAAAACTCCTTAGGGATCCTTTTACATCAATTTGATGCCAAACATAAGGCTAACATCATGTAATAGTATGCCAAGACCATTGGTGAAAAATGACCGATAGAATCCAATGCGAAGTAGCAGAAATGCATTCAGATAAATATGGTTATTCTATTCTGTGTGGGTAGGTAGAGCTTTGTTCTAGCTCTGTATTAACGCAAGCTACTAACAGTACAGTTCATTGGTCTCCAAGGAGCCTGGGGAAAAAGCTTTTCTCTCATCTGTCTCCAGTGTTTGTAAGTACAACTGTATGAATAATGCCTGATTAGATCTGGGGAAAAAAAAATAGATCAAACAAAAATATGTTGTTTTCATTTTTGCTTTAGGAATCCTTCTGGTTTCTAAAAAGAATAAAAAATAAAATTATTTCCAAAACAAAAGCCCCTTCAGATTAAAAAGACAGTATATATACTTCTTTAAATATTGAAACAAGCATTTTGAGCCTTTCCATCTTCTCTTTTGCTGAGACTATTCTGTGAATCTGATCAGTCATTTAACTCCTACCAAAATTATGATTGGGTTTTAGTCTCTCTTTCTCTCTCTCTCTCTCACACATACACACAAACAACAGTTAATTCTTCTGCTGCAGTGATTTAATGGTCTACTACAACCTCATAAACAAGCCTATAACAGCTAATCTTCATCATTATTTTATATTCAAACACATCTTAAAAAAAAAAAAAAAAGGAGAGAAGGAAAAAAAACCATGAAGGATACCTTTACAATATTTAATCCCCCTCACTACTAAGGGAGGCAGATGCCTGCCTATACCATCTTGTACCAATTAGTATTTATCAAGTCTTTTCAAATAAGTGACAACTAAAACTACAGCTGGACAGATGAAGGAGGAAAGAAGACNTAAACAAGCATATAACAGCTAATCATCATTATTTTAATTCAAACACATCTTAAAAAAAAAAAAGAGAGACGGAAAAAAACCCATGAAGGATACCTTTACAATATTTAATCCCCCTCACTACTAAGGGAGGCAGATGCCTGCCTATACCATCTTGTACCAATTAGTATTTATCAAGTCTTTTCAAATAAGTGACAACTAAAACTACAGCTGGACAGATGAAGGAGGAAAGAAGACTTATCCTTAGGCACACCTGGTCTAAAAGGATCCCTCTTCTTCTTCTTGGGCCAAAGCTGGCTCACCCCGCTGGCACCAGAAGCAGCAAGGAGTGAGGATGGCAGAAAGGCCAGGTGTTACTGCTCCATTTTCTTATACCAGAGGCTTGAAAATCAGACTAGAACTACAGTCAAAGAAAGCGTGAGAATATGTGGTGTGGTCTCAGATAACTGAGAAGAGTGAGGTAGAAGAAGCATTAAGTCCAGCTCTCCATTTTCCATTCTGGCCCTGTTCTTCCTCCTGCTTTTTGTGGAAGGAGTGGCCTGGCTCTGGCTTGAACAGCCTCCCCATTCAAAATGACCTTCAGCGTTGCCTTCAAAGCTGAGAAGCCACGACCCAGATTTGGTCCAAGCCTGAGAGGCGCAGCAGGAGCAATGAGTGCAAGTTAAGTGAAACTTTGCAGAAGAGGCGTTTTCTTGACTCCTTACTGACCCAGCAACAGGAACAGGACTCAGATGACCAGATACAAACATCTAAAGTATAAATGTCCTCATCTAAGCTTCTAGCGTAGTCAGGAGTGAGAAACAAGCACTTACAGGGTGTAAATTATCTCATCTGAAAGCAAGTGTCTAAAATAGAACAATTCTTTCTCTTGACTATAAAAGGAGTAGCATGACTTACTCAAAGGAGATAGCTACAGTGTGGGTGTTTACAGTTAGGTGAGATATCTCATATCTCCATCTAATAAAGGAAGATAGCAAAGTTACATTGATTTCTGTTGTAGCGTAATGTAAAAATCATCCACGCTTCCATTTCCATCTAAGCAACTACATTAATATTTCTGAAATGTTGTTTTTATGACACTGTCCAAGTTAAAGCTTACAACGAACCATCTGCAAGGAGGAAAACAATAGTGCAACTGCTAACATAGACAGGAAATCTTATCATTGAGCAATTAAAATCTCCTGTGTGTAGAGACCACCTGTGCAGAGATCCGCCAAAAGTTGATGGTTTTGCACAGAAATATTTTCCCCGATGAGAACAGAAAACTGAATGGTAATAAAAAAGATAAAACAAACAAACAAACAAACAATAAAAAAAAACAAAACAAAACAAAAAACCACTTCTCTGTTTCCAAAAAGTTGCTTTCTAAGTTTGCAGGAATAGATCTTTAAAATTGTCCTTAATGTTTTATGATATTTTAAATGTTTAGATGATTGTGTGATATTAGTTTCCTTTATCACTCATGTCATCAATATGGTAGGGGCATTACTTGCAGCATTAGAATAATTCTTTTTACTGAATTCCATGTTAGCACTTTAGCTGTTGTTAGCAGGTCCATATTATATGGAAAAGAAGTATTTGGTAGACTGTAGAAGGCAACAAAAAAAAAAAGTGGAAATATTATTCATAATAAGTATGCTGGTCTCTTTGTATCAGCTGGAGCTAGAAAAATAATCTCTCATTAAGAACAGGTACATTTTTATGGTAGAGTACTAACTTTAAAAGCCTTTTTATTATGATAATGCCTGAGGACAAGCCAAGATTGTGTCCCTGTTGTTTATATAGTGCCTAACCAAAATGAGTGCTCAGAGCTTACAGTCCAAGTAGTCAAGGTGAAGGAGAGAAAAAGGATGTAGTATGCAAGCAGGGCTAGTAGCAGTAACAAGCATCACTTTTTTGTTGTTGTAATGCTAAACAAGAAGCAGCCACACTGAAGAGCTGAAGGGAAATGATCAAAGAGATCTGGCAGATCCAAAGAAAAGGAAAAGTGAGGTAAGGACTGGGAAGGCAATAGAAGGAGATATTGAGATCAGCATTCAGCACAAGCCACAGCTTGGAAATCAAGGCATTAGGTATTTCTTCAGTAGTGCCTAGCAAATGTTGATATCTATGTGCCTTTGTCTTTATACCTTCATCAGAGACTTCAGTGGGAGGGGATGATTGAGAAGGGACCGCAGTGCTCCTGGTGTTGTAGTGAGAGACGGACTTCAAGTGGGCAACCTCTTCCCCCTTCTCCATCCGATGGAGTAGTTACTGCTTTGTTTCTGAGCAACTGCAGTAGGTTAAACATATGTATTTAGCCAGGTGCTTGTTGGCAGGTTTGACTACGTCAGCAAGTATGAATTATCATAGCCTGACCAACATTAACAAGATTGATTACAAGATTGATTTACAGTCACCAAGTAGACTCTCCTTTGTATGCAGGTAGCTAGTAAAAGTTTTAAATTTTTCTGTAGGAAAAAGAAAATAAAAGAAGCTTCTCTGCAGGAACTCATTCCCATTTCACAGGAAAGAATTGCTTTGAACGTAAAGAATTCTAGTTTGTTTTCAGAGCTACACAGAGGAGTGATTAAACAAATAGAGAGTTTTTCCTATCCTTGAAGTTTTATTGGCACAATTTGTATAGAAGATATAGGTGATGCGATTACAATGTCCTCATTGTCATGCTGGTATGAATGAATGAGATTTCGACTTTTATCTGCGCATATGGCTCTTTTTTTTCCTCCAATTCTTTCATACCTTATGTAATCATATTTTTTATGAGTTTATCTCCTTCCATTTACCCTCCAACCCTACTCTTAGTACAGAAGAATAGAGAGGCATCTCCCCACTTGCATGTTTATTCCAACAGATGAGGAGTAACGCCAGGCCTATTGCACAGCCCTAAGAGCCCTAAGGACTGTTTAGCCACGGAACAGGTACAACACGGGCGGACCTTTCCCCATGCCACTCTGCAGTAACTGCTGAACAAGGGCCATGCAGCAGCATCTCTCGTAGCACGTGAACACTGCCAGACAGGGACTACCTTCTTGGACCTTTTTTAAGTATGAAGAGGTTTAAACTCTATACTACAGTAAATACAAAGGAAGAAGGCAGCTTACTGGATCTGGAAATAAGACTATCATTTTATATATCCTGCTAACACTGGTCAAACGTCATGTATGAGTAAATAATGATCTCTATTCTTCACCAGAAGAGGAAATAATAATTAAAAAAAACATTCAGAACAGTGCCACTGAGCTATTATATGGCATAAACAAACATTGCAACTTATCAAAAAAGACACTGCAATCATTACTGGTGCTACTACACACACAAAAGCAACATATAGAGAGAAGAATTAAAGATTAAAAAACAAATCACTCTAGGAGTCAGAAATCAGAATAAAAATGCCTGAAAATAGAAAATAAAGAGACGGGCTGGGGGGTACTCGGTATCTCTCTTCCTACACACCGTGGCGACATATGTGCTGCTCCCAGCGCACGTTGTAGTTTTCAAGTCCCAGAGATAAGCTTAGGCCTTGACAACATTAGAATCTGTCTCATCATTATTTATTTACCAAACACAACCTTTCCTATCTCTTGTAAATTAGGGGGTTAGAATCTGAAAAACTCTTGACCACAGAGGCTGAATGTTTATATGAATCTGCAGATTCCAGCAGCAGAAACAGAAGATTGTTACTGACAGACTCTGATTTCTCTTTATTTATTCATTGGAAACACTGGGTTTCCCAAGCTGATGAAAAGGAGAAGTTAGGATTAAGGTCAGAGAAACAACTGTGTATGTGTGCAGTCCATAACGTCAGTTATCAGTCAGTCCCTTAATCTACTACAGCACTTCTACTACAGCAGCCGTGGCCTCCTCCCACTTTGGGGCCCATTCAAGTTATCTAAGGGTGCTCAGTTTTATGGATGCACATGTGTTTCTCAGTATCACATTGCCTCAACTTTATCTCTGGTACTTGAAGAGCCATTCCATATGCATGCACAAAATGGATCAGAGCGGACCGGTGTACGAAGCACGTTTAGTGCTTCACACGTACTTCAAGCACATCGCTGCTCTGGCGTGCTGGCAGCCAGCCTGTCCCTTCCGTGTCACCCACATGTCATGCAGCTGCCTGTGCCGCTGACACCTGCCACTCAGGAGCTGCTTTACCATCTCACTTGTGTGAGCTTGGCCAGTCCCTGCGGTGTCTTAGCCAAGGGTATTACTCGAGGAAAGGCACTTGTGTGTGTAATATGAAATTCATGAAGGAAGCGAAATTCCTGTACTGAGTCCTCATCATTAAGCAGATTCTAGGCAAACATGGCATTTCACAGTCTACAACAAAACAGACACATAAGCATTTTGTTTTGTGGTCAGTAGCCTACAGCAATGTTGGAAAGCTCAATCAGTCACTGGATGGCTTTGCAAAATATTCCCCTATTGATTTATTCACAAAAAAATGAGAGAGTTTCCTTTCAGCATGTACCATTATTCTTGACACATTTTTAGAAATACTGAGCACTACAATGTGTATATGGTAGTTCTTTGCTGCCTACAACTACAGTAAATCATTCACATAGACTTGTATTTCACAAAGGCTATTTTTGCATATTTTAGGACATCTATACCAATAAAAATCCAGAGACATATAGGACATACAGGGAGGAAGGTGCGTGACCAGTTAGTACTCAGTTAACAGCAGCTAGCATGCAAAGTGTTTTTGTTTTCTTGCTTCAGGCATTGCACTATCTGAATTTTAACAGCCCACATTAATCAAACCAAACTGTCAGTACCACACAGCAAATTCTATGCAAACAATAATGTGTAGGGGGAGGGTTTATTTAAAAGTGTTATTACTTTTAGCTGATTAGGGTAATCAGCGGAAACTTCTTATCTCTATATATATCAATGTCCTCGAAGTACAACAGACTGACAACATTATATAGCCACAGCAAACCAGCAAGTAGAAAGAGAGGATGAGACTGACAACTTATAGCAGACCACTATATTTTACTGCATTAAAGGATCCTTGACTACAAAGCCCTGAGTGATATATGATGAAGAATAGGTCTGTCCATGTGTGTAACACTTTTTTTTTTCAAGTGTTCATGAAGGCGAAAATAGCTTTCAGTGACCCAAAACGTTATAAAGACTCTCAGCTATCACTTTGCTAGGAGCAATGGGAAAATACTTATCTCCTAACATATCAAGGTGCAGTGTGATTACAGCTCAGACAATTCCATGACATTACCAGCAACGATGCTTCTTAATCTAGTAGGCCTAGGTCGATCCCATTTGATCTATCCCAGTCAAGTGTCAATCTATGATATACTCCTCCTTCCAGATCCACATTGCCTAGCTGAATAGTTGGATTCCCCATATTCTTGATGAGAACTTGGAGATCAGTTTTCCATTATCTCTCTTCCTACAGAAAAATTCAAGCACTGTATAAACTATATAAGACCGTGACAATTTCTATACACGGGCTCAATGTTTGTGCATAAAATCCACTATAGGAGACTGTGTAAAATTTCATAAAGTTGCCTAACAAAATATTTAAATTCTGTTTTACTGCCAGCTTTCCCCATCCCAAGGGGCATCATAAGATTATCATTATCTAAGTCCTACTAAGGCTAGGAAAAAACTTGCTGCTGAACAAAATTTGATTTGTGCATCCATTTTACAGCAGTACCAATCAAGTTTTTGGAACAAGTTCCATGGCATTACTAACCTACAAAGCCACCAAGGATCACTTAGCTCATATAGGAAGAAAAGAATGATTTAGAAAGGAACTTAGTCTAGATAAATACCAGATGAGCGTGTAATCCTGAATACCCACCATCTTCCTTAGTGTCTGGCTTATCTTCAGAGATAATTACAAATGAGTAGGTTGTCTACAGTTTGTAGTATCCAAATGGATTGTCAGGGAATACAGTTTGCTTTGCAAACTTTGAGGCAAAATGTGCATTACTGTTCTTGGCTCTCAAAATGCGTGTTTTATCAGAACTGCAGGTTGACCAACTGATTTCAGTATTTTCATCAGATGGAGCTCTCAAAAACAAGGTCCCCAAGATTTCATTTCATGTCTCTGGATTGCTTTGGCAAGCTGTCAGAGTCCCGAAATCGAAGCCTATTTCGCATAAATTGGAATAGAGTGAAGATTCTTAATTCTATTAGAAGTAATACAAAATGCTTTTCTATACCAAACAGATGATTTTGAAAATTTTAGACACCCATCCCTGACTGTAGGTCTCGAATTCTATGACTAACCACACACATTAAGGCCATGACTGGCCTCACCTTAGTAAAAGAAGTGAAGATGACAAGACTGTTTGCAGAATTTTAGGGACTGCATTTGGAACTTCCTTTATGGATGTCATCTAATAACCGTAACATTAAACATGTCGATGTTCTACATATGTGGGAAAGGATAATCATACAGACATCTTCTGTAAAATACTTTGTGGACAGGCTTACATAATTGCCAGGTATTGTTTTTTTTATTAAGAGACAGCTTCTATTACAAGTAACTATATTAAACAAAAGAAAAAAAACAGATGTTCCTTTCATTAAACCACCTTGCTGAAAAACTTGGACAAACCACACTTTATTAATTTGACTGTAAGAAATCCATCATTTGACTGCAAAAATAATTGCTTTAGTGATAACTAAAATTTCAAAAAGTACACGGCTATTTAAGTCATCTAATCATCTTGTCAGACTTCTCAGACTGCAGCATTAGCAGCTTGATCAAGGGCTAGTATACAGCTGAGACCTTCAGCCTTGATTTAATCTGACTCTCTGTTGACATTGAATGGAAACACGTAAATCTTATTAGGCTTACAGTGATTTCCTTCAATCGTGAATTTAATAAAGCAGGTTAGTTTTCTTTCAGTGTGCCAAAATCTATAAAGTTCCCAAACCTAAATAACTTTCTATTAAGTAAGTGGAAAGTCGGTATGAAAGAGTACATTATAAAACACCAAGACTAGAATTTGAGGGATCACCTGCAAAACCCTGGGCCCCTTATGAAGTTAACTTTTTTGAAGGACAATATTTATGCATTGCCAATAATGTCCTGTTACTATAATTGGAAAGACTTTGGGATTTTTGTTTGTCTGTTTTTAACTCTATAAAGTTAGTTCAGGATTCCACCTGTCTATACAACTGTACATGACATCAGAGGATCATGCACACAAAAATGATGTAGTTATCCATGGTGAAGGAAGTAGTGCAAGATGTGCATTCATTGCTTTCTATTAGTTCTAGTGTTATGTGAAATGGGCTCTCTCTTAGCTTGTGGCTTACAACTCTGCAGGCCTTGTAGAGACGCAAGTAAAATGCTAACAAGAAACAATAACAGCTCTATGTTCCTAGAAGCAATGAGGAAATTGTTTCTGTAAGGAGGTGTTGACCACCCTTAAGATGGCGAACCAACCTGTTGATCCTTGTTTGGGGCCAATTCATTCATGATCAGTCTGCTCTTCCACTGTAGTTTAAATTTAGGTCACCTACAGAGAACCAATCACAACAGTGAAGAGATGGGAAGTTATATCTAGCATCTTTTTTTTCCCCTTAACCTTGGCAGAGGAGTAAGCACTTGCTATGCAGTTATCAGTGGCTGTTATACAAAGTGACAAAATAAGACTAACGCCTTTCTACTGCTTGATCTGCTGCCAGTCTAGGGTCTGGCCCGGGACTTTTAACTGGAAGGCAGAGTTAAAGGTGAGGTTATCCAACCCAATTTTCCAAATAAACTGCAGATTATACAGCAGCACACGTTAAGGTTAACCTAAAATTCCTTACAATTAATTATTAGCAGGCTCACTTAACCCTTGGGTACATGAGGCCCTTTGAAATCAGAAGAACCTATACACATGTCCTAGAAGAGAGCTGGGTTTACTGTCTTTTTTTTCTCCCCTGAAATATTGCTTTTATTTTCTAGAAGTGCAGAGCTATTGACTGCCACAAAGAACAAACCTTTCAAAGTTCATGACCTTAATAAAAATGACCTGATCCAATAGATATGCCAAGAAAACTTGGATGGATGTTTCAGCTGAACTTCTACTAAATCTGACATAAAATGTCTTCTGCAGTTTTCTTTAACACAAGTTGCTGGAACCGCTGCAGATTTAAGTGGGTGAACACTATGAAGTGTCATATAGGTTATACTTAAAGATACCTCCTGTATTTGGAATCCATGAATTGCTTGCACTGCCTTTTGCCATAGCCTATTTTCTTCAGACATTTATATGTAAATCTTCAGTAAGATACAAATCAATACTTTTCCACTAAAGAAGTGCTAAAGAAGGCATTCAACAAATATAGGAGATGGTGTGCAGCTCACAAAAATGGACCAGAACTTGCCCTATCTTAAAACTATTTGAGCAACAAATCAGTTTTCATTCTCACAGAAGGAAATAGAGAAATGAGAAAACAAGAGATAGAAAGGTAAATGAGTAGATCCAGCCTAAATTTCTGAGATTGTCCTCTAAAATATCTTAGAAAACATTTTCATTAGTAAGCATAAGTGAAAATGGTCACATTATTAACAAAGCACTGGATAAAAACCTCTATAGTCTTAAGTGAGAAGACAGACTTGTGAATGATAAAAGGCATGAATTCAATACAGATTTCAGGACATATGAATTTACAATGACTTCATATACTCTAATGGAATATAATTTATGAAACTTTACGGACATTTAAGTGCATATAACAGTATAAGTCATCCACTGTTAAAATGAGGATACATGCTTTTGACTATCAGTGAAGTTATTACTAATTTTAATGGCATTTTACAGAGGAAAAAGAGATACACATGGCAGAAGCTATCTACAGATGGGTAGGAATTGATGAAAAATGTTGATGGAAAAAAATATTAGTTTTAATGTCAAAACATTTCTACAAATTGCATTTTGAAAAAGCCAAACTCCTTGCTTTCTACACTTTCAAAAATAAAAACATATGATCATATTAAAGTAGGACAGGAAAAGTTAACTAATTAAATAGTCCACAACTAAATTAAATATTATTTCAGATTAAGCAAGAATTTTGAACCAACATGAATGAACTGTCATGAAAATAATACTGAAAAGGATTTTCCTTTTTTTTTCAGAAAACTCTGCTTCTTTTCAAACATTTTTTTCTGTTTAAACTGGCCTTTTTCACTTTGAGTGGTTCAATGACTGTACTGCTTATTCATGGCAAAAAGTAATATCACAATATTGTCATCACAACACAGCCAGAAAATATAGTAACTTTGAGAGTCTATAAAGATTGAAGGAACTAAAAACTATTTATTCTGTCCTTTCTTTCCTACTGAATGTTTTCTTGGATTTCAGATTGAAATCCATATTTCCAAGAAAAGCTCTATAGAGCTTTTATCTAATTCTTTTAAAAACATAAATGGGAAAAAAGTAGTTCTGACTTCTTCAAACTTTGTTTTTTAGTATAAAGATTGGTTTTCATGATGTTCTGAGGCTTCTGCAATCACTCAGAAATAGCTGAACATTATTCCCAGAGACTCATAATCTACAGACAATGATACAGAGATAGAAGGAAGGAGAGAAAAAAAAAAAAGATTGCTTAAAAGCAAATGAAGCAGACATGCTTGATGCAGATTTTCATAAAACCGAAAATATGTGTAAGCTATAATATACACAATCCTTCTCACTAGGTACACAAAAGTCTCAACTTCTGGTATCAGTGTAAGTATTACGAACACATTGCCACCAAGGAACTGAAGATGATATAGAGGCAACATTTTTCTCAATTTAATGCAAAGAAAATATGAAAAAACAAAAGTGTACTGTGATAATTATAAGAGTTGTGTTATAATACTGGAGGGCGACAGCCAGCCTCAGGCCAACAGCCGCTCTGACACAGTGCACATAGCACAGGCAGGCTGGGAGAAAGAGAAGCAGCCAGTAACGTGAATGATGTGTGTTGGATCCTGAGCAGATAGAGAGCCCCAGTGATTCACAGTTAATACCTTAAGCACACACACACACACACATACATATGCTCCCCACACAACTCGAGGCCAGGTCCCAGTGCAGTAGCCACGCGTGTGCCCTCCGCCACCAGACCATCTTCCTCCCAAGGCATTTCACAAGCTGTACCCAACAACTCTGTGTGGGCAGTCTGTGTGGAGGAGGTTCTTTTTCTTCCTAGCTATTGGTATGGCAACGGGTAGCTACATCTTGGTTGCATTCAGAAAATGATAGATTTTTTTTGGCTAGATCACAAACAGGCAAAAAAAAAAAAAAGAAACACCATGAGACAAATGTTAAAAAGTGTTTTTATCAGACTATTTTTAATTGGATAATAGCCTACTGCATTATGGCAGAGAATTATGTTCCTTTTCTTCTGTGTGTGTTTAACTGCTTGTTGAACAGTGTCACCACTACAACAGAAATAAATGTTTGTTGGCTACTTAATTTGTAGCTCCTCTTTGGTATGTGAAATTTGAATATGAAGATTTATAGAGAAAAAAAAGACAACTTTCCCTTTAAAACTTCATCATGGAAGAGAGCATCCCAGCAAAGTATAACCTGAGTTTCCATTTCCTCCCATCTCTGAGTACATGGGGAACATTCAAGAATCCTAATGGGGTAAGGGGCTAAGCACTTCTTGTAGAGCAGCAGTACCATAAAAAATCCTCCCAACGTCATCATGTGTAAACAGTTCAGTAGTAAGGTCTCAAAAAGAAGCTGTGCACATCATTTCCTGCAGAATCTGTGTTCCTTAAGTATCTCCGCCAAAATATTCTTCTGATCATCCTCATCTGAGAAATCTCAGAGTGCCAAAGCACAAGAATGTCATTAAGAGCAATAGGACTGTAGAGTGCTGGGTCCACGTGAAACCGCTTTCACTGACAATCTGCTGCATTTACTGTCCACTCACACACAGATATCCGCAGTGCTGCAAAATATGAAGTTCATGTCACATTCCTTCCTTTGACCACTGTGAAACTGGATTTATGTACTTCCATCTGATAACACAGGAGAAGATCACTGTTTCCCAGTGATCACATCTTGAATCTTGAGATCCACTCAGGGTGCATGGACATATGTGCATATCTGAGAGAGAGAAATTTATTCTCAGTCCCACAAGCTGTTATCAAAGCCCTTTCTTGAGAGAATGTTCTATCTGCAAGTAACCATCTTGTTCTCTGATTCATTCTGTTAAATGATTCTGGCTAATCAAGCATTTGCCTTTAATGATATGATTAAGAAAGCTGTTCCTTGCTATTTACGCCTAATAGCAGTCTTTTTAGATGAACCTGTTAAATCTCCCCTCAGAATCTGGAAAGAATGGGCAAAACGCAACATATCATCTGCAACAAAAATTCTTGTTCTGAATCAAGTTGTTTATGGGGTTACGCTTCTTTTCAAACATATGGCCTTCAGAAACAAAGACAGGTTCATTTACTTCTTCAGCAGCATTCAGCACTCCACATCACTAAGCATATTCCAGGTTTACTGGTACTGTCCTTAGTATGACTTCCACTCTGGAAGAGAGAGAGATTTGCTAGATGTTGACAGCTGATCTGCTACTTCTACCATCAAGATCTTTAACAATAACATAATTAGTAGACTCCTCAAATTCTTCTGCCTGTATTTCCAAAATACACGAGACAGATTATCTTGAAAGAAATGTCTTTTAGCACATCCAGACTCTCCAAACAGTAAAGGCTAAAATTTGAGCAAAGAGTAAACCAGCATTCTGGCAGCCATGCAGTGAAAGCTAGACATGAAGAAAGGCTATGCTTGGAGAATATTTTATTTTCTTCTAGATCATTTCATTATCTTCAGTTGTAAAAATACACCGTGTACTTCAGATATGGTTTATGTAGCATTTGTTGGGTAACTGGTAGTTAATAGAAGATGGCAAAGAGGGTGATTGTGAAGGTCTTGTGGTGAAAAGATGAAGTTATTTACTGAGCTGAGTGAAATCAAAGGATGATTCCTTAGACTTTATTTCACAGATTTTTAGGGCCTTTATTACACATACGAACAAAAATATAATTTCATGAGCTAAGAAAAGCTATAGCTTCTTTAGGAGGATGTTCTTCTGAAGAAGTAAAGTGTTAGTACATTCTTTACATCCCTCTCACCTGGAAAAAACTGTATCCAATTCTCATGGACTTTAGTGACAGATCTGAGGATAGCTTCTGAAGTTAGTTCCAAAAATACAGTTTCTGAAGTTCTTGTCCATCTAATCCAGTCAAAGGAAAATACATTTTCCCATATGTTATTTCCCTTTTAATGGTACGCAGAGGAGCTCTACACCTGATAATGGTGTGATTTTCTCCTAGGTGAGCTGCTTGAAAACACTTCAAGGGATCAGACATATACCTGTAACTGATACACATATATTTATAAAATATTACTTCCTTATTCCTACAGAAACTTTTCAGTTATTGATCTATTGTTGATCTGGTTTCAAAACAAAATTTTATTGCATGGAAAGTAGTAGAAACTCAAAAGAAGAATCGTAGTGTGAAAAAAGTAAAACAAGCAGAAAACTCTAAGATCTTTATTTTGAAATTAAAAGTATCTGTGTTTCAAACTGCCATCTGGAAATGAAGGGGCTTTTGTTTTGATTATCCTAATTCTAAAATAAAAAATATGCATTAAAATTGCCATTTTCCCACAGAAGTTCTTATTTCAGCAAAACCACATTTTCCAAGAGGAATTTTTTTGTGTGTGAAAATATTTCAACCTGCTTTACTCACTTGCCAGGAAACATGAAGGTGTCTATCCTGAAGGTGTCTAACCAGTATCCTACTATTTTATTTTCTAACGTGAAAGTTGTTACAACTTTGTAATTGAAACTTTTAAAATGTTTCATTGACAAAGAGAAATTGGCCATATAGCAGCTTAGTGCTTATTATAGCATCAATACGCAGGAGTTTTCATTTGTCCGTCAGCACACTTCATGGCTATCATGTGTTCAATTACAGTGGCAAATTCCAAGCATGGGTCAAACACAAATAAACTCAAGAGTTTAAATCTCTGCTCTTTTAAACATTCCAGATGTAGAAGCATAGTTTTCCATTTACTTCACCTTAGTCCACAGAGTTGAATGAGGTGGAATAATTAATCCAATCAAGTGTTCTGCAAATATTTCAGCCTACTAAATCTATAGTCTTACATCTTCGTGAATGTTGGCATACTTTTTTAAAAAGTGATTTAAAAAGTGACTAAGTGATAAATGCAGGTTGGAATTAATATAATTTTATATTTAAAAGCAATCAAGAAGATTCAAGATTCTCTGCAGAATATCAGAATGCAAAAATATGCTTTGGAAACACTGGTTGTTACTGCAAGATATACGGCTACATGAACAAGATGGTTTTACAGCCTTGTCTACAACGATTTTCTGGGCACATGTTCTAGTCAAGAAGCAACTGATGTTTTGGGATAGCTCCATCCAGACACCCAAACTGGGAATTTTTACAGAGGTTAATTTTTCATAAAATGATGAGGATCCACTCTTGAAAACACAGACCTTTTTAAATGATCTGAAATTAGGCACCTCAAAAATATAATCTACATCATTTTACCATTTTCAAAATCTTAGTTGCTTCTTTAGTTCTTTAGCTATTTGTCATTGACTACTAGATAACAGTACACAGGACTTCATTTGAAAATGAAGGGTTCCTACTAGAAATATTAAGCTTTGCATTAAACATGCAGATAAGCACTCAGGTACCCTAAATTTTTTTATACTCTTTTGTATCTTGATTTCTAATTCCGCCTACCACTTAGAAGCATATGCATATCTCCATTTGCACATTTATCAACACATCTGCTATCTTTACGTCCAAACGCAGCATTTGGAGAGAAATTCACATTTGAAAACTGATATGTCTGACATGTCATGATAGAAGCTCAAGTCATCTAGTTAAAAAAATTCCACATTTGCAACTCATATCATTTTAATGTACTAACCTAAACAAGGGTGTTTCTCTTAGTCCTTTAACATGTGTATTGCAGGGAGAGCATATTCATCAGGGGGAGTCAATCACTTGTTTTTAGGAACAGTGGGTGTGATGAAGTGAATTCCTGCCTCGAGAAACACCTTTAAACAAGCACCCTATGCAAGTAAGCTTACTGAGATGTATCACTCCGAATGGATTCTTCTCGCGGAGCTATCTAAATTCTCTCTCTGTTGTGAAGTTATTAGACTAACCTTTACAATGTGAATAGAGGAAGGGATGATCTTTGTTCCACACCAATAATAAGCACGGATCTTTTATTTCAATTATATTGAGACAGGTATAAAAAGGCACGAAGCAACATTAGTCCAGACGAAATTAAGGCAAATTAGCACCAAAACCATGCAATTTCTACTGTCATAAAATTAAGAACATTCATCAGGAAAAGGTGAAAAAATAATAGGAAAGGCATAAATTGTCCTGGAGGGATGCTGACTGCTTTGTCAACAGACTAGAAATAGCTAGAGAATTAGACCAGTTTAGCCTAGGTGTTCAATGGCACTACAGTCAGGGTGATCTCTTGCAGTCTGGGGCCACTTTAGGGTTAACATTTCTGGAATAATTCAGGTTGTCCAGGGTTATATGGGGTTTTGGCTGCAGCAGATTCAGGAAGACTATTCTGTATGTATAGAAACAGATGAACTCCTAAGGTTGTGGCTCAAATTTCCTCACAATACCACTTTACAATTAAAATAATTCCTTTAGCCGGAAATATGGGAACAAATGCTGTAGAATCTATCCTGATTTAACATCACACGGCTGAAGGAATTAGAAGTCTCCAGGACTTCAGTACAACAAGGACTTTGTGGTACTAAGAGTACATTTCTAGTTGTCTTAAACTGCTTGAGGAGCTGGACATGAGGCCAGGGACCTGACCTTTCAGCAAAGTGGAATATCATCTAATTATGACTCTGCGTAATTCCAATGCTTCTCTCCTCCTAACTATTTCACAAGTTTGGCTGACTGAGAAGTTGTTTTGTGATTTAATAATTTTAAAAATATTATATGGTATCTTGCAAAGAAGTTGATTAACTCCATTTGGTTAACTCATGTATTCATTGCACATTTGCTGGGCCCAAGCTATCACTTATCTGCCAATCGGTTATCCCAATCGGGATAACACAGTTCCATTGCAGTACAAACTAGTTTGCGATTAACCACAACCATTTTGCAATATAAATATTTAATTGAATAATAATATCTTAATAATTGTACAAGATCAATCTTTAATTTGCTCAGACTTTGGTATCTCCGAGCAGTTAAGTCATTATACCAAGACAGAGCTTACCACAACAGACAGAGTTTACCTCAACCACAAAAACAAACTTGGGAAATAACTCCCAAATCCCCCCAAATAATACATCAGCACCTCAAAAAGGCAAAATTGAATTAAAAGGAGCAGCCTCAATCAGTATTCCTTACTAAAAGGACCTTTTAAAATCTATTCAAAACTAAGAAAGAAAAAAAATAGAAGAAAGAGCATGAACTAAGATTAGTATTAAGAATCACATAAAGCACCACAATTCAGTGTATTGGCACCTAGATGCATTAGGATAAGGAATATTTTCTCTAGTAGTAAAAACAAAGGACCAAATATGGGACTCTTGATTCAGTATTCATCATTAATTTATCTTATTAATTATGCATCTTGATTATTAATTAGGCTTGTATAGACCACTTACGGCCCTAAAAAGCCCACTCATCTGAGTAGATGAGGGCATTTATCATGATAAAATAAAATAAATAGCAAAGCCTACATTCCTAGAAACTTCCAAGACTTTGGCTTCTTGCTAAACTGCTGAATAACACTGTGAATGTCACATTACTGAACTAATGCATGAAAGTGGGCTGAAGTATGAGAAAAAAATAAGTTATGAAGATTTTTGGACCTACTCAAAATTAATGAATGCTATTGGCAGTTTGGGCAAGTCCTAGGTGAAATCAACAATACTGAGGAGGGCAGGAGGTGACAGAAGGAAGCCAACAGTCCCTGAAACAATATATCTGTTCTAGTAATATCACCACTTGCCTTCTGCTATTATTGGCTATTCATTGCCTCAACATGGTTTAGATGTTTCTTTAACTTTTTGTAGCTGTCAATACAATACTTTTTCACAGGCACTAAGAAGAAAACAGGAATGTAGGTAATTTCAGGGCTAACCACTACTTCATTGTGCCACAGTATATGCCCTCATCATGTGAGCTAGACCGAATCGCATCTGCTCTTGGTCATGTTCTCTAAAGGTAAAGGACAGAATTAATGCCTAGAATACCCAGATCAGTGTATTACCCAAGTGTATTGGTAAAAGTGCTGCCAACCTCAAACATGTAAAATTTATGAATCAGTTCTCTCTCCAAAAATCATGAAGCTTTATTTTTTTTAATTATACATTTGCATGCTTTTATCTCTCACTTTTTGAGTCTCCAGGGTAAAACTATGTCTTGTTTATAAGTTTCTCTTTGAAATAAGAGGGCTAGAAAGATTTTTTTTCTGTTCTAAGAAAAGTTAAAATCCCCAAACATTGGTTTTCAAGAATTAAAATGTTAAAAAAAAATCTAGTGTCACTCAGACCCAGGATGAAATTTTACACTTGCCTTTGCTTTTATAGTAAAAGCAATTAGTGTCTGATGCCTTCTCACATATTCTTTACTTTCATTAGCCCTGACGTACAGCTTGGAAAAGGATTAACATCCCTCTCTGTCCTCATGTTTCTCCGGTGGTATAAGAAGAAGGCAAAGACTAGCAATACTAGCTCAGTCTGCTAACTATAATGATTGATATTTCTGACCTCCAGTAGCGCACAGGACACTTCCCAAGTTGTTCCTGTCTGAACTACAGCAAGCCTTCTGGAAAAAAAAAGAAAAAAAATCTGTGTTAGATTTAAGTATTTCTGTCAAAGAATCCAGCTTGGTAAATTACTTTTAGATTTAATTACCTTTGCTGAAAAAAAAAATATCGCTTAATTCAAGACTGAACTTGTTCTACTTAAAAGGGAGACAATGTATCTTGTTATATATTTGTCTGCAGGACTGAAGAGTGCTTTGCTATTACATTTCTGTTACTCTCAGTATCTCTTCCTTCCCATTTTTAGTTTTCAGAACTCTACTCAAGTTCTGGACACATGAAATGAACACACTATTCCAAGTGAGGCTGCTTCCATAAATGCAGAGGTGATTGATAGAATCTCTGTATTTATAGACTATGTTTTCAGGGGTAAGAGATATATTTGGTTTGTAGTTACATTGTCACACTGGGAGTTCATTTTCAGTTCCATTTACACAAAGACTCCAAAGGAGATGAAAATAATCTCCAGAGTCATTGCAAGCATTGCTCCTTATTTCAGTGATCTTAAAGATAATATGATTCTATTACAATTTATCTTTTATTTAATTTCAGCTTCAAGGAAATGTTTGAGTAACAAAATAAGACAACAATAGATGTCTTGTGAAAAAGGACACATATACAAAAACCTGCTAAATTGCAAGCATTATTTTGTCCAAACAATAGTTTGCATGAGCAACTAATCTAATCAACCAGTTTGCATGTGAAATAGTAGCCCTGAACTTAAATTAACAATGAAAACACATTTTTCTGTTTCATAATGGTTTTATGTACTTTTAAGGCAGAAGCCACAATAAATTGCCAGAAGTGTTTTAATGATAGGGCTATCACAGATGAGATTGTGTAACTTGTGACTAATAAAATGAGTTAGTCTTCCACTAAAAGATCAGCAGGGAATATTTTACTTTCAATCTACCTACATATCTCTGAATGAATGCTTTTTCAGTTAAAGCAATGGATTCAGTTACAGCTTTTTGAGGGGCGCTTTGAACAAGAGAATTCACAATGTATGAGTACAATCAGCATCTTGAGTCCAATCCCATGTCCTCATAGCTAAACTCAAAATAGACTAGAGACTTGAATTAACTCACTCTACCACACATTCACTGAGCACTTAATATCACTGTACCTTCCTCATTGGTGCAAACAGCCCACAAATACAGACGATCAGATAGAATTTTCCTTAGATAAAAGAACTATTGGGACTGTATAAAATGACAAACCTAGATTTTTTGTTTCTGGGAAAGTGAGTGTATACAGAATGCTTCTACACTTTACGTGTTCTCTTTTGCCTGAGTGACCTTTGGTTCAAGTGGTCACAGCTTCTATCAAAATTGTTCTTCATTAACTCTAGAATTTGAGAGCCATGAAGGAGGTGTACAAACTTCATTTACCATCTTCATTTCACCTTCAGGTTCTGCACAGTTCAGTCAGACTTCAGAAATTCTGGCATGTCAAAATTCTGGAGAGTGAAAAAATGCTCATTATTATAAGTTAGATAACATTCTAAATGTTATTACACTAAACACTTCCAGTGATGTGTTTTGATCAGGAGACTGTTCTGTCACCTTTACTTCAATAACTGCTATGAATTATAGCACAGTTAAACACATTACTGCTCTCCTCAAATCACTGGGTAAATTATGTGCAGTACTAAAGCTTGTGTTTGTCCTTGGAAAACGCTAGTCTCCATCACCCTGTCATTTCAGAGTACAACAAGGAGTCTGTGATAGAACCAGGCCTTCTCTCATCTGATTCAATTCATTTACTATGTTAAGAAAAACAGTTCTTGTATGTTTGTTTGTTTAGAAGGATCTGATATAAATGGTATTTGAATCAGTTCTTCCCTTTGCCATAGGAGAGAGATTTTACTCTGAGCAAATGAAAATGAAGCAAAATTGAACGTTTGTGTATTTCCAAAATAGTACTTTTCACTGCATCTTGTTTTATCCCAAAATTACACGTACTCATGGGCCTAATTCTTCTGTTATGAAGAGAGAATTCCAGAGCAACTCCAGTGGAAAAAAAAGAAACAAACACATCTGAGAAAGAAAACAGTAACTTTTTTGCTTTGTCTCCATTATATGACCATTATTTTTAAAGTATGCTATTGTGTATTGATGCTATTTTACAATACAAGCAACCAGCCAGTAGGTTGAAGGAAGTGATCTTTCCCCTCTCCTCTGCTCTGGTGAGACTTGTATCTGGAGTGCTGGGTCCATTTTCAGGTTTTGCTGCACAAGACAGAGAATGGAAATACTGGAGCAAGTCCCGCAAAGGCCTGCTAGCATGACTAAGAGATTGGAGCATCCCTCACATGAGAAAAGGCCAAGAGAGCCTCTTCAGCTTGCAGAAGAGAAGACTCTGGAGGGATCTCATCAATGCATTTTGATAACTGAAGGAAGGGTGTTAAGAGGATGGACCAGACTATTTTCAGGGTTGCATAAACTGAAACACAGGAAGCTCCACCTGAATTTAACAAAAATTATTTTTACTGTTAAGGTCACTGGACACTGGAGTAGGCTGCCCAGAGAGGTTGGGAAGTCTCCATCTTTACAAATATTCAAAAATTATCTGAACAGGGCCCTGGACAACATGCTGTAGGTGACCCTGATTGAGCAGGGAGGTTGGACTAGGTGATCTCTGAAGATCCCTTTGAACCTCAACCAGTCTCAACAAGCTCATAAAATTAAAGGATTAGAGTCTTGAATATCAGTAAATACACCTGGAGTGAGACAAAACATGGCATGTGACCACCTTCTCATTCCCCAGGGCCAAAAAATATTGACAAGGCAAAGCCATTGATAGGATCGCAACATTTGGCTCTCATTTTATATGGCTCCCAAGCATCAGCAAATGTCAGGAAGCTTAATTCATCACATGTAATATGCCATGTAAAGCTCTCTGTGCATATATATGTAATAAATCTGGTCTTTACATACATGCAGTCATGTCATGTTTACAGTATTGAGAGGCTCTTGAAAATGTAAAATTAATCTGAAGAAATTCCTATCTAGATTACAAGAAAAAGGTTTTAAGGCAGAGATATCCACCTTTCTGATGTGATTAAAATAAACATGATTGGGTTAAATCAATATCCATCTGCACCTCTGTAGTTTACAGCTACAGATGGAGGGTGACTTTGTTGACTCTCATTTTTGACCTTCTAATGTATGATCACTCTCTATTAACTCAGTCGGTGGTAACCTATCATAGATTGCTATTCTGGATTCGTATTTTAAATACAAGCAGTCAGGTTCCCTTTCGGCACAGTTCCAATGAAATCAGCTATTGATTAGGCTTAAGAAATTTCTGCCCATGTGTATTAGGAAGAGTAGTAGACATTTTTGAGCAGCTCAAGATTACAACAGTTGCTGAAAAAAAAAGTTATAAATTTAAATGAAACTGTAGTGATCGTGCCTGTCTAGTCTATACAGAATGTTATTGATTTCAATAGAAAAAAAATAAATCATGGAATGAAGATGAGAACAAGAGGAAGAGAGTGATGGATAAGAATGAGACAAGTATTCAAGCACTGTGTTTATACACAGGCCATATGGTGTGGCCATAAACAGTGTGAGCTTACTTTACTAGCACTGTGCAGTTTGTAACCCTCCTTCCAGAAAACTCCTGCCTGCCAAATGTTTTTCTTGTCTCTAATACTGCAGATTCCCCTGACATGAAACCTGAATGCTTAAATCTACCAAAGTGAGATTGAGCAGACAGACTTTTCATAGCTACATACAGCTTCTATTGGTAGGACCAGGAATAGCTGGATTGTCTTAAAAATCTCTTCTGCTATGAATTTTTTTTAATATACAATCTATACATCTACAGAACTCTAATGTGCACTGCATACTATTATTTTTCAGGAAAAGGTAATAATATAAAAATACAGTATAATTGCCAGACCTGTGGTTTGTGGTGGTTAAGAATTTTATGTAGTAGTATGATACCCAGCTATGTTGCTAATTTGTTTTAATGGCTTCCTAAGACTCAGGGATTGCAGGTACATACTTTCATGTCATCTCAGTGGCAATGCTGATAAATATATAGATAATGAAATATCAAATATTCTTAATGTAGCAAGAATTTGGTTTTAACTCCATTATGTATTATATCATTTTGTCATTAGTCCATCTTTTACAACTTTTAGCAGTATGTATATGACACTTTTCTTAAAATTAATATAATAATCTCAAAATGTCAATTTATCTTCTGACCTGCTTGCATTTTTTTCCAAGAAGAGTTTTAAGAGCACTACAGACTTTTACAAAATTTTCCCTTTTAAATAACAACTCTCATATAAGTCTACCTAAGTCCACTTTAGTCAATGAGTGCTATGCCGGTTTGCACTAGATAAGGGCCTATTGCAAAAATGTGCTTTTTAGACTGCCAGAGGTCTTATGCTCCATTTACTGTGCTCATCCCTAGTGGGAACAAGAGGACAGCTCTAGAGGAGTGGCATGTTATTACTGTTCCTCTACAGAGAGGCTGAGTAGATGTCTTCATCCCAGGCACGCAGCTGAAGATGCCATGACAACTGCATCATAAGTCAGCAGTACTCTGTGCTAGCAAGCAAATTCAGAGGCTCTACCGAGGCTGGGGGCAGCCCAGATCTGCACAAATCAAAGCCAGTATGGAAGTAAACTCCTGCTGAATGAACAGCACACTGTTTGAAGGGCTAATTTATCAACTGTTTCCAGGAAAATTTCTGAATTTTACATAACTTTTTACTCTTGTAATACAAAAAGTGTAGCCTGAAGCCTGACTAAACCCTTCCCCCTCCCATCCTAAACCAGTATACTGACTGAAAGGGAATTTAGCCAGAAAAATTAGATACCTGAATAACTTTAGAATGTTGCAGAAGTTATTCAGTTCTATTTTCATTCCTATTTATATTTCTATTTATTATATTATATTTTAATTTTTAAGATTGTATTCCTTAATATAGACATCTAAGTCTAAACTGCATTTCAAAAGCCAAATTTTTATTTCAAATTGCCCTTAATGTCCACTAGTGCAAAAGTATACTTTATTTTCAGGTTATGATTTTTTTTGTCAGTGGAAACAGCTGCATCATCCTTAGTGCATGCTAAGCATATGCAAACCACGTTAGTCTAAAGTGATGGTATGCTCTAAAGACATAGTAATTCCTCCACGGAAAAATGCCCCATATTTACAATATTCAGGGGCAATTCTGCACAATTTCTGTTCTGCAGTTACTATTGTAAGACACCTTTCATCCTTTCTTCCTCAAAAAATGCAGAGTCAAATCTCATTTATCCTCCAATGAAATTACAGGAATATATAAAAGTTATCCTCATTTCTAGCACAATGAACTTTACTTGTTAAAATTTCAATAGTTCTTTCCCTTTTTTGACCACACTCAGCAGTTGTTCATTAAAACGTTAATTGTTGTTTAAGTCTCTGCTGATCTACACTCCAGTTCCTGGGACTCAGTGCAGAAATAACTCACAAAACATCTGGACTTGGCAACAATATAAATCTATTTGTCCTAACAGATACTCTGACAACCTGTAACCATGCAACAGGATAAACTGCGTCAGTTTCTAACCACAAGTCCTCATATATATTTATAGCTTTTTTTTTAGAAGACAGGAAAGGTGTGGTCAAAACTGATCAAACAGCATTTTGCAGAAAAGAATTCATACATCTGCAAAATTAATTCTTAGTCAATGTGTGTTTTCTCTATTTTCTTCAGCAGAAACCATTAAGACTCTTGCATTCTTAGTATCTTGATTTTTTTTGCTTATCAACATCCTGTGTGGTCTAGTTTTCTTCTTGCTCCTTGTGCATATACGCAAGACTTCTCTTTCCTCTCCTCTGCTGTCCTTGGAGAGGGCCATAACTCATATAAGTTATGTCTGATGTTCTAGATTACAGATTACAGAAAAATAATAATAATAAAAATGATACTAGGCTGAATATGACTCATTACATTTTGCTGTAGGCAAAGCTATACAGAATGGAACCCCTTAAAACCATAATTCTGTGTATTAGATCAAGCCTCTTTCTTTCTGATGTTGTAGTAACTTTTATTATGACGGTTTATTCCAGAAAAGAGGAATTTGCTCCCCAGGATAGATCAATTAGAAAGAGTTAATGCTAGACAAATGTACCTGCTATAAATATGTTTTTCTTAATCTCTTGACTATAATAGTTCTTTCTAATCACTGTTTTCTATCAGGTCTCAACAAAATTGAGAGAATTTGGGAGCCTTGTTAAGCAATGAGCTCAATAATCAAAACTCCCATTGTCATTACAATACATAGCTTAGGAGGCATTTCTGAGAGCAGGGAAACCTGAAAACAATTAATAAGACAGTAAATCCCCAGGGCTATGACAGGAGAATATGTCCTGCCTGCCACTTCTTAAACATTCTCAGATTTATTTGCTTTTACCAAGCTTATCTTTATTTTATTTGGCAGTGCAAAGCAATATAAACCCAGCTTAATCAACCAGCTTTGTATATATTGTTGAAGCATTCTGCTCAAACTGGCTCTCTTCATTAATTTCCATATCTCACTGCTGTGAAGGTGGCACAATTCAGCCTGCACATATAGAAAAACTCTTTAACTGATTTTTGTTTTGTATGCATTCAACTCAGCTGAAACGAAACTAGAGCTGCATTAATATTGAAACTCTATTTTGAGATTGATTACTGCCCTGTCATTGCATGGATATGAATGCTGCTGACTGACATTTCAGGAAAGCATGAGAGAAGAGAAGCTGAGCTGCTGAGTCTGCGTGTTATGCAGAGCCCAAGAGGCAGCAGCTCGCCTCAGAGTTATTCGACCTGAGAAAACAATGCGAGATACCTCCCATAAGTGTTAGACAAAATGAAAAAAAAAAAAAAAGATATACAAGTCTAACCAGCAAATAAACCAAGCACAAAAGGGTGAATAGACGAAACAAATATATTTGTTCAGTGTAGAAACCCACCGCTCTCACGCTGCCTTTCCCTTACCCTCTCGCCCGCCCTCCTTCAGAAGGGGAAGTAAGTAGTGTTCTTCAGAGCATTAACTGTATCGGTTACTTAGGCCAGTGGCAATAGTAACCGAACAATCAATTCCCTCTTTGTTTGGATACCTGGATTGTTAAGCCTCTAGTTCAGGTTATTGCGTTTATTGTCCATTTTTCCTGACACAGGAGGTCTAGGCTTCATTAGCCCTGTCCTCTGCCTTTCACTTCATTTTCTCACCTCTGTTTACTGACATTATTGGCACTCAAATGCTAGACTCCTTTTAGCAGTGAGGAAGGGATTTGTACCTGGTGATGGAACCTAAAACACCTTCGCTACTGCAAAGACATGGGGAACCTTTTGCTATCCTGGAGGACCTGTTCACCTGTGCATAAATTCAGTATGGGAAAGGGCAGGTACGGCACAGCTTCACACAACGCAGTCACACCCCTTTACTTTGAACCCGAACTTGGCAGCAGCGTGTATTGCAAGAAGCCATTTTACAGCTCCTCATTACACCTTTGATTTTTATGTATGGGCATAAAAGATATAATGGAAAAAACTCACTCATGGAAAATTATGAAATAATTGCCTCATGCCATAGCCTGTCATTATTGTGATAAAAAAAAAAAAAAAAAGCTGAAGATAGTAACTTACCTTTACTCTTTGTTTGAGTCATTAATATTCCATATGTATTTCTTTCTTTGGAAAACATTATTTATGATTGCTTCCAAATCACTGCTAACCTCTGCCTGTTTACATCTGAATAGTTATACTGACTTCAAGACTGTATTTCCAGCTTGCCTCAATGCAAGCTTAGATTCATTTTCTTTAAATTATGTTAATGCCTACCCTGTTCTTTGCAACTAGATATAAGCAGATTATTGCATGGACTTTGCTTGCAAAATAAATATATTCACAGTGGCAATCTAGGCCATCAACTTTAATCCAACTAATTTCTGCATGAAGTTCATAACTTCTACTTGAACTCTCTCTGTGAATATCAGGTTTTATTCTAAAAGTTGAATAGAGAATCCATTGTATTCTTCAATAAGCTATCCCAATAGTTCATTATGCTTCCTTTATATATATGTATATATATATCTAAGTTAGATCTCTCTATCTAAACATACTTATGTTTCTGCCCTTTTGAGCTAGTTTATTTCACATGTGTTCTGAGGATCAGCATCAGCAGTATAAGATGAAAGAACAGAGAATATATATGACAGAGTACCCTAGCAATGAGAGTGCCCTCTGCAAAGACGCATGGTGAAAAGACTGTACTTACTCAGAATGTTTCTGTATAGCTCAGCCTGTCTCAAATTCAACCAGTTTCCTTTTAGTAAATGCATAAGACCTTTGATAGATAAGAGAGATGGCAGAAATGTAGAATAGACATCCTTGATGCTACAAATGGTACTTTGGTAAGACAAAATCAGTGTAAGCAAGAACTGGAAGCAAGAAAACTCTGAACATGGGGCGATTAGAAGATATAAGACAGAGTTACTCTATGCCTTCTAGCGTACTGCTTTGGTATCATCTTACAGTACTCCATTCTAGTTAGGATGACTTAAACCTAGACCAATGCAGCAAAGTACAAATGTTACTGTTGTACCACATCTGCAGTCTCTTGAATCGCTGACTTTGCAGATATTCTGAACTTCCCATTCCCATGAACTTGCAGGGTACTTGCAGAGTACTGATATCACGAAGGGAAAATGCTGATTTAATTTTCCCTCTTGTGGTTTTATTAGAAAAAACATGGGGAAGTAGGACGTATTTAGTCCTGCCTCTTTCCGCTGTACATCAAATGAGATCTGCTTCTAGTCATCTTAGAAGTCACTGTTGGTTGTGCATTGTGCAATGCCTGCACAGTGCAGCAACAGCCAACAGCAGCCTTTATTTTACTTATAGTATGGTAAAGACCACAAGGAAGAACCTGGCGCTGATTTTGGAACCAAATGCACATGCAAAGTTTTGCTTATTTTCACAGTAAATTCATAATCTTACTTCTAAACAGCTTTTAGTTGTTTCTTCTCAGCATTCATTCTGTCTCTTCCTAAACTCTGAAAGAAATATAGTTTAAAATAAACTACTTTGTTGAAAATAGTAAAATCAAAACAAAAGGACTAACATCCTACTTCCAAGATCACAGTTAATATAATCTATATGCAGATTATTTATTAAACTATGACTGATTCAATTGAAAGCATCCTATAAGACAAATGGACTCAGAAATCTGATATCACAAAAACTATGGATTCTAAGTATCATTTACAATACGTATGTATATCCAAATTGTTCAAATACACACCAAAAAAACAGTTATCATACATCAGAAAATGAAGTTGTTATGAGATTCTGACTTCAACCCTATGTGCAAAAAAACCATCTTGTTTAAAACTGAGAGGAAGCTGCATGCAGTGTAAACAAAGATGATGTTTAAGCATCAATATTTAATGAAAATGTAAAACCTGCCAAGCCAAGTCTCAGATCAATGTATTTTCTTCCAGTTAAAAAGGGGTTGCTATTCAGGTGCTGAGTAGCAAGTCTCAGATCTCAATCTTGTTCATTTTGGCTTCATGAATAGAGGGAAATAAGCACATTGAAATTGTCTTCCACTATCAGAATAGGTAAAACAAAGAGTAAAATCAGTACTGCTCAGTGACTTTAAATACAAATATTAGGAAAATAATGTTTAGTACGTAATTCTAAAGAAAGAAAGCTACAGATAAGTTAGATATCTGAAGAGATGGGGATTCCAAAAAAAAAAAAAAGGAAAAAAAAAAAAAAAAAAGGAAAACTTCAAGTGACTCTCTATGTCTTTATACTCAGTTTTTACTGAGTGTTCTCTTTAATACTGCTTCCTATGTTTGGAAGCCTCCCACTCATTGTCAACCAAGCATCTTTCTTTGCTTTCAAGCCCATATATAAAACCTACTATCTCACTGCAGCTTTACTAATCTATCCAGTTTTTGTTCATGCTTTCTCTTAAGGGACCCTTTTCATGTTCTGTGTTGTGTGCAGCTGACCTCTGGAAGGTCTTCATGATAGGAATCAGATTTAGTTTCTTTTTTTGCAAAGCATTTAAGAGTAAACTGATTATTGTGGCTTCAATCTTCTAAGGTACTTGAGGGTTTCTTCTAGGAGCATTCTGCTACCCAGAGTATCTTCCTGAAATATGTGACTACATCTATAATGGAAAAAAAGAGAAGGAAGTTGGTGCAAAGTTTGGCAGGTACAACATTCATTCACCCAGACCAACCGGCCAGCTCTTCCCCACTCCCCTTACTCTGTTTAGATCCCCAGGATTGAGTATTCTGTTTTCCAGCAAGTCTATCCCAAGATGGACAGGCAAACTGCCAGCAGCTACCCTGTGGTCTTACCAAAGCATTTGCACAGACTGTAAAAGGGATGCTATTTGCTCTTTCCACACTCTGGTCTGTCTTCTACAACCATGTAAGGGAGAGCAAAATTTTCCTCCTTCTCTTCTTCCTACCCATATGAAGTATTTTTACAAAACAACCTACGATACGTTGCCAGAAATTAAATACCGCTTTAATATCCTACAAACCATGCTTATAACTTTTCTGTTTTCAATCAGCAAACTAAATCTAGTCAGACCACAAAAATACATAGAATAAAAGAATCAATGACACAATATTCAGTAGTCTAGGGATTTAGTAACACATAAAATTTAAAAAGGAGAAAAAGACAAAATCTACAGTACTTCAAACATGGTAGAGTAGTAACCTAAAATGTCAGTAACAATTTCTGCAAAGACCAAATCTTCATTTTTTAGGAATGCCACCCTAAAATCTGAAAGCAAAATACCTACCAAATTGAGCTGAGGGCTTTCCCAAGAATCTCAGTTAATAACCAGGAATGAAGTCCAATTAAAATCTCTAGAGTCTACACTCTGATATTTCTGTGTCAAAATATAGTTGTAAATACACCAAAACAGGATATTCAGAAAAGGTAAGACAAAACCAAAGCAAACACAATAAAATGGACAATCAAGGTGCCACCAAAATAGCCTAGAGCCTTCATCAAGCTTTCTGTCCCTACAATCCTATATTCAGCTATATTTTTATGTCATATATGTCATGTAATACAAATCACTACAAAGTTTTCCAGTTGTGCTTTATATCTTTTTTTTTTCATACTCTGAACTTTACAAAGAGGTTTGCACTTTGCAGTACATTGTCTATCCAAAAAATATGTGTGATTTATAGTGGAAAGCACCATACGTAAACATTCACAAGATCAAAATCTGATTTAGGTCACAGAAACTAAAAATGGCACTCACTGAATACAATTAAAAGGTTATAACACATCTACAGTTTAATATTGTAAAAGTGCATTTTGACTCAACTTAAGTCCAAGGATGGATGACAGAATCTGGCTCAATATCTAGCTTAATAATTAAGAAGAAAAACTGATTTGTCCGTTTTTTAACTAAAGAAGAAAATCTTATATCTGCAATTTTTGTTTTGTTTCCATTAAGAGAAGATTTGTGTGTTGCATGTATATCACAGATAGCAATTTTTCTCAAGTAGTCTCCTTCCTGGACCAAGATCACGGGTTTTTTTCTTCAGCCCATCGCATGACACCTCCTGCATTCTTGCAGAATATCTTGAATTTCTTACCATTGTGTCAGTCTATTATGGAGTGGACTAAAATATTACATTTTCAGGCTGCAAAGGCAGTTTCTAATTGTGGTTTGTCCAGTGGCATTGGAGTGGACACTGCACTCTGGGAGTAGATTTCTGTAAAAAAAAATAAAAAAATAAAATTATAAATTTGTAGCTTATGGCAATACCTAAAATCTTACATAGAAGGCTTGTAGCCCAGACAGTCTCTAGCATTTTAAGTACTGTTGATTAGACCTGCTCTAAATAGATAACACTGTTTAAAATGCTGGCAGCTTTGTTTACCCCAAGGCTCTAAATGCTGCCAGTACCTGAAGAGCTAACCAACTGTTGAGTGGCACAGGGACAATTCTCATTATTTTTCTATGCTGATGAGACTTAGATCTCTAAGTCTCACTCAGGCAACATCTGTTGTCAAGTTGGAGAAGGTTTAACAGAGCTTGCAGTTCTTTTCTTTAGATTAGTCTAAACCCTTTGTCAATTTTCTTTTGTTTTTAATGCAACAACTGAAAACTTATAAACAGCACAGAAACAAATAACCTATCCCAAATTAGTTGGCTATATACTGAAATACTTCAAAGAGACGAATTTCTCTCTTCTCTTGAAAAGAACAGAATCTAGTTCCGCTCCAGGGAAATACAGAATAAGGAAAGCCTCACATCCTTTGTGAAAAGAGCTGATGAGCCAAAGAACTGAAATAGCCTAAGCAAAAGGAGCCCTCCTTATCAGAGTCACAATGTGTATTCAGCTATTCACTGAAGCCAATAAGATCCAGGATGTCACCTTACCTAGGTGAACATTGTTTCCACATAGTGACTTTTCTCTATCTTTCATCAAGAAAGGCTGCAAAAACCCAACTCAATATCCTACAGTTTGATCTTCAGATTTTCACCAGGCAGATGCAGGTTGAAATCCCCTTAGACATAGGAGGAGATTGGGCTAGTATTTCCTGTCACATAGATGGGTGACACTTAATCACCTAGCTATTAGTTAAAAGGGGGCTCTTCCATCATGACAGTCTGAGTTTGGGGTAGGGTTTCCCTCATGGTGCTCTCTGAGAACACGCACTGGGTTAGCTGGGCCTCCACAGCCTGGAAGTTGGTGCCTCGCTTACGCACTCCAGCAACACCTCCAGCCCTGTGAACTGGTCAGCGCTGCTCGGCATCCTCGCCCCACTCAACCCAAGCCACTCAATAGAAACCTGGTCTGTATATTAAGACCCGTATATTATGACTAGTTTTAAAAATAGTTTGCTCTGTCAGAAAAGACTGCTAATACACTAGAAGCTAGTATACATTTGCCATGATGTGGATGGTTTCCACCCATTCATTTTGTCAGCCACAAAACCCTCCGCAGAATGGCAAAAAAGGCTTCATGCTCTCCTTACTTCGGCTAGAAATTTCCTTCAGGTTCTTCATTTTCTTTGTACGTCTGGACTGGCCACATTCAGGGATCTCAGCTACTGTGTTCATTCTACCTCAAAGTTGTAAATAAGGAGCATGTCCTGTCCCTCCAATCTGTTCTTTCAGCCAAACTTCTCTGAGGAGACATGTGTGCTCAAGGAGATTCAGTTACTGATTCTCATGTAAAATCCTCCAATATCTTAAGAGAATTCAAGCACTACTTTTCAGTGTGAGGGTTACTCAAAATGCTGCCAGAATACAAACCAGAATCCTGCTATGACTGCTTAGGTCCACTTCCAACTACCACCATAATTTAGACATTCTCTATGACCATTTTCAATACACAGTTGCATTTATTCCAAAAGGGAAACACGGATAGCCAAGAGTTGTTTTTTAAACAACCAATATAAATAACAGGACTTGAAACTTGTCTTGGAAGACTCCCAAGGTCCAGCAGTCAGCAAAAGGAAGGGAATATTTCCTCTTTCTTCAAACTTCTCATGTAGACAATTTTCTCAACTAGACTGCCAAAAAATGAAAAAGTAGAAATATTTACCTTAGCTCCTCCCCTTTCAAAACTTCTGGTCTGTCTGTCAGACAAGCCTAACCAGATGACCATAAAACCCTGCTGGACCTTATCTTCTTAGACAGTCTGTACAGTCCTACTTCAAAGAAGATAACTCTTCCAACAACAGCTAGGATATTTCAGTTAACTGAATAGCTCTATATTGACAATTCAATTGAATTTTTATTAAAAAAGATAAAAGGGATAATCTGCTGGAAAACAAAGTATGGTCTTGCAGACAAAAGAGCTACAGCCCACAGACAGCTCATTTGTATACATACCTTATTACTTCAACCAGTATCCATCAGCTATTAGCTATCCAGACATGCTCATATACTTCTAATTGAAAAAATAAGTTCATTAAGCAAAGGAAAAAGAAAAGACATATATGACTATTGGAGATAACAGAAAACTGAGCTACCAAAGGCAGTTTCATAAGCTCAGTGATAAAGTAACCAGCATATCCCATATGGCTACAGTTCCTGCAGAGGAGCACTGCTTATCCAATTTAACCATTCGAGCGTACCTTGCACACGAACTGCCAATCAATTTCGCTTTCTTGTAAAATTGCAGGCAAGGCAAGAGAAGACAGAGCTTTCTTGCTATAGCAGTGAACGTGGACATTGGAGCTGCTTGCTCTTTTCACAGACAACTGATCTTTGTATGCTAGGAAATAGCACTGATGTTAACATTTGGAAAGTGGAAGCAACCAGGCAGCCAGCGTAGCCCCCTTGCTTTGTAATCCCTACATCCAGTTCAATAAGAATATATCCCTTCAGAAGAGATTTAAAAAATCAGGCTGGGAAATGTAAAGGAATCCTGCTCAGGAATTAGGAACACAGAATGCAACGTATTATCCTCCAGATGAAGTATAAAATGTTTTTGTCTGTCATGCTATCAATAAAAAAGTCCAATTCTGTAATTTCTAAAGTTATTTTTAGTGAATTGTGGTGAGAAATATTTTTCATTGTCAGTGAACTATTGTTTCCATGGAAATTCCTCCACTAAACTCCTGTTTTTTTGCCCTTACACAGAAGGACAATTCTTTTACTATCTAGTTATGTGGTTACAGTGAATTCAGAAATCTCACTGAAATTCCTAGTGGTTTTGAGAAAGGGGAAAATGAAGAGAGAAAGAGAAAGAGAAGGTGGGAGGAAGAGTGGGTACCCTTTGAGTACATCTGATAAGTTCAAAACCCCTTCTCCAATCTCCTCAAAAGAGCAAACTCAGGCTGCAGACAGTCCATCCTCTTTCAGAAATGCCACAAGTGCCATGAGAAAGCAATAGAACCTTGTGAACCTTCTTAGGTATTTTAAAGAAGTGTGCAGGACCAGTAACAACAGTGGGCAAAAGGAAGCTATTTCCATTTGCTAAAGATCTATTTGCAGAGAGAGTTTCCCCTTTTGGGAGGGATTTTTTTTTAGGTCTTTATATCATTTTGAGAGAGGAAGAGAAATGACAGTTAAGAAAAGCACAGGTGCGACTGCATCATTTTTCTCTCTTAAAGTAACCCATAGGGAATAACCCAGCTGGAATTAGGAAGCGGGCAGTGGGTGCAGAAAACACCTACACTTTACTTGGTTTGTCAAGTAAACAAAGATACTGAGATATTAAACAGTCCTTTACATAAGGGCTGGTTATTCCCCCTTCCTCTTTAATCTGGTTTTCTTTATGGAGACTAAAATGCTGCAGCTTGAAAACTACCTAGAACTGTTTTTTTTCAAGTACCTGCTATGCCTTGAAGTGCTGAAGAGCAAAGAGTGATGGTGCTGGCATAGTTCAACAGCCCCAGTAAAGAGCTAGTTCAAAATGAAGTTAAGGGTTCAATTATTGCACTCCTTCCAAGGGGTGGAAGAGAAAAGCTCTTTATCTCTGACTGAATTATATGGGAAACATCCTAGAAGTTGGTGTGTATCAGGATGAAAGAGAGGACAGGTGTGTTTCTTACTAGCTGTGCAGCTGTGCATGTCCATGCCCTTATGGTCAAGCCTCAGGCCCTGTATATCCAGGGCAGTCAGACAGTCTTTTGCACTCAAAATGCTGGGCTGAGAGGCGGCAGCTTTGGTTGGAAATGTTTTTAATTCCTTATAACATAGGGGTGTTACACAGAGTAAAAAACTGTAGCACACTAGGGATATATTGGCTATGAAGGTACGAGGTTTCCACATCTCGCTAGCTGCAAGAGGTTAACATTTTGCATTTTAAAGTGCTTCCATGGTTCAGAGATACGTTCTTTTTTTTTTCTTTTTTTTTTTTTTATGTGAGGCCACCCACCAGACAGTACTTAATTTAGAAAGTGACCTAGAAGGGTTTCAATAAGACATATTAAAACCTTGGCAATTTAGTAAAAACACTGAAGAAGTATTGATTTTTCCAAATTAGCAAGGAAATGAAACAATAAATGAAATGAACCAGAGACAATACATCACAAAACAAATAACTTGAGAAGTGCTATTTTAATTGGAAGTAGAACTTCGTAAGTAAATAGTAACTGTTCTATATTTAATATAAATAATGAAGTCTCATGAATGGGATTTTTTTTCCTCTGTCTTTCTTAAATATTTGATGAAAATCAAGGGGTTCACTGTTTGTGCGGAAATTATGAGGTGTGCTGATTAATTAAGCATATAATAATGAGGTTATGAATTCCCAATATGCTGACAGAGTCGTATGTCAGAAAAAAATGTTGCAGAGATGTAGTTACGAGTTTTCCCTTCAGCTTTTTCTTTCATTTATTTTTTCCTATGATAACTGAACATATGGAGATTAATTTAAGTGTGGGAGTGACAGTGTGGATGTCTAATTAATTGCCCTAGAAAATAAAAAATGTTTCTGCCTTACTCATAGAGGCCATTTGGCTGAAGCACTATCTTACAAAGCTGGATGAAATATGGAGTATACTGAGTAAAAAAGGAACAAAAGATAGAAAAGCTTAATTAAGAACATGCATTACCCATTACCCAGGATTTTAAGCCAGAGTAGGCAAGGTGAGCTTTTGTGTATATGTTCATTGCCTGTCAGGTACAGAAGAGCAAAGAATATTGATAGATATAGATAAAGAGTGAAGAATTTATAAATAAACCAACTGTTATGTTCAGACAGACACAGAGAAAAGTTTTCCTTCTGACCTTTAGCAGAGGAAGCTTTCAGTAGAGATAAGGCTCTGGTTTGTTCCTCTCACATGCCTAAAACACATACTGGACCCATATTTCTTAGATTTAGGGCATTATGCTTTAAGTCTGGCCTTACCATCAATTTCCCCATAGCATAAAAACAAAAATACTGTCAATATTTAGGAAAGTCTTCCCTGCGAGCATTTCAGCTTCATGTTTCCTACAGTTGACGAGTTTTATTTTAAGAGATGCTGATCAATGCTATCGTTATCATTTTATGTGAGTTCCCTCTTCTAAGGGAAATACTCTCAAAAATACTCAAGAATATTCACTTGAGAGCAGGGTGTTTTATGTATAAGGCAATAAATCAGGAGAGTGTCTCTGAAAAACACATTTAAAATATACAGAAGTCTCTCTGTGTCAGGTAGATTGTAAGGCAACTTCGCAACACAATCGCCCCACCATTTCAACCTGTTATACAAGTGGTGTAGCACTACAGATTTGATGTTTTGACACTGCATTACAGAAACGATTCTTGAAAAGCAATGTTGGGTAACAGACCATGCAATGTATTTTATAAGTTGGGTATGATGAAAAAAAGATAACCATACACACTGTTCAGGAAATTAACTTGAATTCCTCTTCTTTTAATTCTCTCTTTTAATTCTGCCTCCTTCAGAGGCACAGCCCTCAGAGATTTACACTAGCTATGAAGGGCAATTTATTTCCTATTCAAGTCTTTAAGGGCAACACTATTTTTTTTTCTTCTGATGTTCCTCTTTTCCAAAGGTTATCACTCAACAAATCAAATGTCTTGTAGCCTATAGGACTGATATCAAACATCTAGGGTTCAGGAAAACACAGAAATGTGCTTAAAATAAAAGGATAAAAGAGTGATAGAAATGTAAATATTTTTACCTAAGAAGTGACAGCAATTCAGTGGACAAAAAAAAAGGATATAACATTTGTATGGGTAAAGTAAATTGTTTAACTGCAAGGTATTACTATCACTAAATAGGGAGTAGCAATTATATTATATCAAACTATATGCATAAAGATGTATCCCTGTTATTATCTTGTAAAATGAAATTCAATGACTGAATAATATATGAAACTTGCAGTGTACTAAAGTATAACTAATATGTGTTCATAGGTTAGATTTTATCTTTAAAAATAAGAATTGTAAATCTTTGCTAAGAAAACTAGAGTTTTAAAAACTAGAGTACAAACATATATTGTTGATCCATATTTTCTCAATTTTATCATCTATTTCTAAAGGCAAATAAATCCTGTTGTGAGGAGAAATATTAATTATGGAGCAAAGCAAGCACCAGAGAAGACAAGAATACCTTTCCCTAAGCTGTCAGAAGCTTGACCCTGTCATCCTTATTCTGGGTAAACAGTCCTTCATTTCTACACCTACTAAACTAGAAACGACCTGGCATTTGGTGAATGATACAAATTGTATGTATGATCATACAAGTGTCCTCTTGTTAACTATCGTAAAAAGTTAAAACATTTTCTTATCCATGAGTGTACGCAAACATTTTTTGAGCTTGACTTGTGAACCTCAATATGTCAGTATGTTCAGTTTAAACAAATTTAGCTCCTTATTGTGTTTGTATTTGGAAACACGACACTTCCCCTTCCTCAGGGAAACTTGAATATATATTCTAAACATATTTGGGGGTTTTGAGATAAATCATTATTAATTTATTGTATGGGTAATACTACAGGAGCATTAGAGAAGAACAAGACATTTAATATATAGCAAACACAGTAACTATGCTGAAATAGTTGTATTAATTAAGCAGATCCTGCAGTTGCCAGCTAAATATATGTTATCTAGAGACAACAATGCAAAAGCAAGCCAAAAATAGAGAACAAACAGACCTTTTCAGGAAGGAAGAAGTGTTTTGTAGAAGAAGTATAGAGAAATCTCATGAGTCAGTATTTAAAAAACAAAACAAAACAAAAAATAACTCATGATTAAAGCCAAGAAGAAACAGACCATTTCATCAGTGTTTATACATACCATAGTGCAAAAATTAAATACCCAATTTAATCATCAAAAAAACTTTAAAACATAATTTAAATAAATTTTGGTTTATTATACCCAATTAAATGAATGAAATTATGCATTTCATTGCTGGTTCAAAATAGAGAAATTAAAGGGAGAAATAGCATGCATTTTATATGATAATTTATTTGTATTTTTGTACACAATTAGTTTTTAATTCCTGTGGATTGATGCAGTAACTCTAAAGACAGCTCTAGAAAAAACAGGATATGCTATATTGTATTTCCATGTTTAAGTAGCTAAGACACTATGTGACTCAGAGGCACATATTTAACACCCATTCTCCATCTTTACATTTAAGCATTAACAAATGTATTTCTTCTTTGATAGCCCAATGTATATCCACTAGTAGCCAAGCAGGGGTGTGTGGGACCAGGACTTATTAACTCACTTTCTGTCTTCCTCCCTCCATCCTACTCCTTCTAAGAGGAACTGAACACTAAAGCAACTTAGTTCTTTTCCCCACAGGGGCCACAGGTAAAAGTGGGGAAGACTAAGTAAGGAATAAAACGGACCTGCCCAATGATTTCTGTTCAAAATATTTGCTGATCCTTTAATTCAGCTGAAAATGACACACTGTGATTTTTCAGATCAGATAGGTCTTTGATGTATTTCAGGAGTGCAATAAAGATTAAATATATTAAGTAAAAGACATTCCTTTCTCTCACAACAATGAAAAACAAGTGCATGTTTAAATTTTCAAGGGAACAGAATGGAGTTCTGGCTTTTTAATACTGAAAATGGAAAACAATTAATATGTTGAGATGCTTCCTGATACAATGCAAGCAATATATTTCCTTTTCATGAGTTCTTTTACAAAATGTATGTCCTAACCCTCCAAAGGCATGCACAAGTTTAACTTCATCTAAACTTGTGTTTCTATTTTGAGCTTATGAAAGAGTAATAAAAAACCCATTCAATGTAGATATCAGATATTTATTACCTTCACTGCTTCCCTTCACACCACTTTATATGCTTTTGTGGACTTAGTATAAGGACAAAAACAAGAATAGGTGAAACACAGAAGAGAAAATAGTAATATTAGAGTAAGCTATTAAAAACAAACAAACAAACAAAACCTTGTGCCCCCAACAAAAAATTTTGAAGGAAGGATAAAATTTATCTTAGTTCTTACCTACCTCAGTATTACCAGTTTCTCAACGACGAACAACCCTGCATGCCAAAAGTGCAGCAGGATGGGACAGAGCAATATTCTACCTCTATTTCCTGGCATTCTGTGTTTAAGGGAGGTTTTTTATCTTAGTTTTGCTTGTCTGCCTCATGTAGTTTTCTACTCATGTAGAAAACTGCCTCATATAGTTTTCTGTCTAATTTAGAAAAGAGGAAAGGACCAAAAAAGCCTTCTCTTTACAATGCTGCCTGTTTTCTGGTTTCAGAGGGCTTAATTAACTCTTTCTGGTTTCATTTCTTACAGTTTTACATCCAAGCTTTTTTTTAATTCCATGGATCCCAAATAAAATTATTGGATAGTGTTCTGTTAATTTTTTTTTAATGGCTTTTACTAGTCTTAGAAAATTAAAGTTGATGGGATATGCATGAGGGAAGGAGCAGTAGTAAGGAAAGGACCACTTTATCTTAAAGAATAGGCTAGATTTTCTAATGCCATCAGAATTTATTTACTGTTAGTTCATTATTTTAAAAGTTTTGCTATTTTGTGTAATACTGACTTGAAGTTTTAGCTTTACATATTTTTATTATAGTTTCATTTTAAAGCAAATTCTATTTTTAAGGAAGTATACCTATGTGTTTATTTACACACACGTACATTTTATTTTTGAAGGGGATAATATTGAAGAGCTAATATTTCACTGCACTTAGGCAGAGCATCGCGGAGTTAAATAGAACCACAATAAGGTCAGAGGTAGAAAATCGTACAGTGATTAGAATGATCAGAGCTTAGATTTCTTTGTCACTGACTCCTATTTTCTCAAATTTTATAAGTGCGAAAGTCTTTTCACTATCCACAAAACAGGCTATGGAAGTGCTGGCAATTCCACATTGCACCACAAATCTTACTCTTAAGTCCTTGCACTGTAGGCTGTATGGGATACACACTCATTCTCCATGTCTGGCTAGTCTAGCAAAAAATATACAATCTCACAACTACAAGTTTAGTCTAAATGGAGTCAACCAGGACCACTAACTACAAAGCCAATGGAATTAAAACCAAGAATTGGAACCCCTAATCTTCCATATGTGATCCTTTCCCTACCTTCAACTGGTATCTGACGTACCTCATTCGTGTTGCTATTTTTGATCATGTGATTCAAGGACTATTCACCTCAGTTCAGTTTCCGTGCTTTAATTACTAAAAGTTGTCAGTAGAAATTAGGGTGTGAATTTGAAAAACACTTGCACTAATTAAAAATCTTAAGCAGTGGACTGCTTTAAAAGCTGGTCCTCTTAAGATAGTGTTTTCCTATTTTTAGGTTCTTGGTATATACTGTCTGGTTCAGTGGCCACTTAAAATAAAGGCACGAAGATGAAGACAGTCCGGAAAAATATGTGGTCTGAAAGAGAAGTCTATCTCAATTATCCATTTTTAACTTACAAAGAGTGAGACATTTATATCTAAACTACTCACCCTTGTTTCCTTTCATAATTAATGGAGAAAAACAGACAACTGCAGAATCATCCTAGACATTAATCTTAGGATGATATATTGCCTTCTGGAGGTGCCAGTTGCTCACCATTGACTATAAAAGGAGCCTAGAGTTACTAGCATGGATTTAGATGTGCTCATTTTAGATGCCTATATTAGGGCAAATCAATCCCACCATACTGACAGGCCCATCAGGGTGCAGGGGAGGAAAACCACACACCAACAGCACAAACAGTGCGAGTTAATCATCTGATGCATTAGCTCCACGAGATGTTCCTGGGTTCTGTTTTGTTTGGCAGGAATTGTGGGAAAGGTGTTTTTGAGGAATAAAAAATAAGCTAAAGGGAAAGCAAAGTGAAGGACAGAGCACATAAAAGGAGAAGAGGCAAAAGAAGCTATGCATTGGAACAAAAGAGGGTGGAAGAATGTGTGTGGTTCAGCCCTCTGCATGAGGATGGGAAAGTCCTATGAGAAGATCTCCAGAGGATCAAAAACCCCCTGTTTTGATCATGCCTGAAACTGCAGTATCTGACTAAATCCTCGACTAAGTCCCCTCTGCACGTTTCTCTATGCACAGAAGAGAAGGACGAACTCGAGGATCCTAGTACCCCCTGCCCTATGAAACAAAAGCTTCTCCTGTATTATCCTTAGTTCAGAGCAGGGGATGGAGAGAGGTGATTCTAGCTGAGTTTTATTTGAGTCTACCCCACATGATGGCACACATAAGCTGGGACAGGGGTTCTCAGCTGGTTTAGACCACTGGATCATCACCAACCCTTAAAAATTTTACAGACCATTAAATACGCTGTAAAGGAAATCATGCATTAGGAGTTTAGTAGTACATAATTCTGAATTCAGTCCTACAGATCAGCTCTGATTCTTTTACCTTTTCCTGGTAGACTATTTGTAACCTTTCATAACAGCCGCCAGTTTGAAAGCCACTGCCACTGTCAAGTCTTGAGGCCTTGAAATTGAAAGACTCTGGAAACTGTAACAACAAAACAGACATGGCTTTTTTATTACAAAGCTGAGAAAAAAAAAAGATATTTAAGATTTACATCTATATCTAAAGCTGAGTAGACCTATAAGTCCCTTACAAAGATTAATTTTGAAAGGCCTTTAAATAATACCAGATATTTTTAGAAACATAGCTGTTAGTAACTACTAAGCATGTGGAACTTTCACCGAAGTCAGTCAGAAACAAAGATAATAAAAATGTCAGTGTTTCAGCTGCTATTACATACAAGATTTTTTTATATATCTTTTAATCCATTTCTCTCCTAAACAAAATTGCCTTTACTGATACATAACATGCAGCGGTCCTATTACTAGATATGTCCACAACATGATATATTTAAACTCTGCTGGTTCAATACACAGCTGACATGTTATCTAATTGACAAGAGGGGACTTAGGCACAGGAAAATCCTATCGATCCCTCCCACATAATAGGAATATAGTCAATGCCACAAGAAGTATTTTAATTTCCCCCATTTTTATTAGCTGATAACCTTATAGAAACATTCTAAAATATATTTAAAAGATTGTTCCCACTAATCTGAGTATATATAGTTGTAGTATTACATGATAACAGAGACAATTCCCCAGTCGACACTTCTTTACTTTATATTTACTTTATATTTATACAACACTATACAATGATTTAAGGTTTTAACACTATAAATTGCATATCAACACATTTCCAAAAGTAAACCAATTTAGATCTTGATACAGGTAATCTTCAGATCTGTGATTCCTAATCAAGAAACTATTCCTGAATAAAGCTTGAAGAATTGAGCCCAGAGTTTCAAACTTTGTGTATGCAAAATAGGTTGTTACTAATATTCAAAAAATGCTATTTTAGGTATCTTTAATATCTTAAAGGCAACCAAGACGATTAGGAACTGCATCTGATCAACAAAGACCAATAATTTATTGAAGTATGTTACTATTATTGTTTATCACTTGAATGATTAATTCTTGATTAAGGAAGTAGGAATAAGGTAGTGCCTTTTTTTTCTGATACTTTTCCTTGAAGGAAATTCAGAATGGGAGCTATTAGCTCTAATGACTCTTAAATGTTTCAAAACCATCTTGAACAATCGCCAAGGGGCAGAAATGCTAATGTTTGCTGAAGGAATCCAAGGCTTAACTGAATTATCTATTTTCTTATCCAAAGGACTTTGAAGTAGCATGGGTAAGAGATAATTTATTGTCCCACTCAAGACAATTAGCCAGCACTGATGAAAGAGGGGAGGGGGTTATATTTAGTCCTGCTAGTACTAATTCCTGTGAGTCAGTAGCATGATTCAGGTTGGTCAGTGATGTTGATGTAAGCCTCAGAGAGATTACTTATTTGTATTTTTTTTAATCTCTTGAAAGGGAGCGGGAAAGAAAAGTAAACAAAATGTTTGTAATTCGATCACTGAGCTGTGTATCTCAACATAAAATTTTACAAACCACATTTTCAGTCAGTACAAACTGGCACAGACCCACAGAATCACTGAACTCAATATAGCTTCATGAATTAACATTAGCTGACTATATCCTGTTAAAGGCAAGACCACTACCTTCTTCATAAAAGTACAGCATTAGGAAGTCTCAAAAAGCAACACAACTGAAGTCATCCACAGTGGTGTAGTCCAAACAAATTAACCTTTTGCATTTCAGTACCAAATTCCACATACCATGAACTCCCCAAAAGCACTATTGGACTTTGGAATGTATACTATATATTCCCATATTTTAAATCTTAGGATGATAGCTGTGCTGCCTGAGCAATACGTATCTACACCAGAGACAGACAGGAATGGATGATGGCTAACAGCAGTTCTTAGGAGATGGGTAACAGCAGTGTTATTTTTAACAACTCTTCCAGTGTGCTGGACCTAATTGCCTCCAGGACAGACTTGCTTGGGACTATTGCCATCCTTTTGGAATTCAAGCAGTAAGTAACTAGTCGAAACATCCAGAGGGGGTGAGGGGAGTAAGAGGAACGCTCCAAAAATAGGGAAGTGTCACACTGAAAAGTGACAGCAATGGGAGTAGCTGGGTGCTCACAGTATGTCATCTGGGGCTTTACTAGCACACTATTTGCAAAGTAACAGCACACATTCATTCACCAGACATTTCTCACTTTTTAAGAGGTAGCCAGAGCAGTACTGTCTCATTGCATTGGCACTTGCTTTTATTTTATATATTTCTCCTGAAAAGCCTCCCAAACATGTTATTTCCTGCTCTTTATAGCAGTGTAAAGCATGGTTATCCTACCCTGCTCTCTTTTTCTTGTCTATCTCATGCCTGATCCAAGTGCTTTACAGGGTCAGCTTCTCTGTCAATTCCAGGATTTTATGCTTTGCTATTTTTTCTTTGAACGTAGACTTTGTGCCGTTGTTCACGAAGTATCTTTGTACTCTTTTGTCTGAACTGGCTGTAATAACACTGTGCAGTGGTAGTGCCTGAAAAGAATATGAAAAGAAGAAAGAGTGAGCATATGAAGTCCAGTATATATTTTCAGTGTATTTTGACACACGTGAACAAAAAGGGATTTGTGTAACAACCATTCCTTTCTCTTGTTCTTTTATTTTACTTCTTTCTCATTTCTCACCCTCCTGACTGTGCATTATCACAGTGACAGAATATAAAACTAAAAGAAAAAGAAATAAAAAAAGTTTTTGTGACAGAAATGAAAGTGAGATCTAAACTTAAAATATTTTAGATTATCATATATATTCACTGATGGAAACATACTATGCACAAATCCTGAGCTCCTGAACAGTCAAGAGAAGAATTTTGAGCTGCTAAGTCTATGGATGTTTATGGATAAGATTCTTTCCTAAGGGTGGGGTAAATTTGATTTCAGGATAAATTGGGTGAGTTTGCTTTGTTTCACAAGGGTGTTGTTAAACTGAATGTGTGGATGATAGAGCAATCTGGTTATCATGACACCTACAAGACAAAAAGAGAGGTGAATTGTTTTCAGAGAAAGATTGTTTGGTCTTTTAGTCAACATATTGACCAATCTGTTAGGGTACAGGATATTGCCACATAAGACAATGCTTGTAAATGGAAGGCATTGCAGAAAACTGCTGCAGAGCTCCAGGCAGGAGCATAGGAGGAGCAGGACTCTCATCTGGAATGGTCTGTGTGTGAGTGGGTGTGAAGCGCAGTACTGGACTGAGAAAGTTGACTGAAAGATATGTAGCTAGCCTGGTGAAAGCTTTTCTAGGCAAAACTGGTGAAATATGCAGCCATTTGTTTCACCATGTTTGAATGCAAAAAATCTCCTAACTTCACACTTTCGACACGCCGAGCCATTAAATGAAGTTTAAAAAAGCCTTGATTACACCTATTGCTATATTGGCACAGTTTGAATGGGAATGGCACTCGCAGCATAGTCAGGAAAACAGTTTCAAAATCTAATAATGTTTTGATCCATGCTCAAACTGGAAAAAAATAAAGTGTTCTCTCTCTTCGCTTCTTGGGTCAAGCACATCATGCACGTTTGCCAAGAGCTCCCCAGCTCCAAAAGAATGGTGAGGTGTTCACACTTGACCACTTTACTCACTCTTGACCATATTGCAGTGACCCAAATGCTCAAATTCATGCTCTTTATACTAAAAGCCTGCTGGTAAATACATCAGATTCAGGCAATCCACTTAAATTCTCTGCGACACATTTTCTTCCTCTGTAAAAAATGCATGATACTTCTGTCATTACCATGTTGGTCACAGAATGAGCTAGAGCTATGTCACTGATTTGTCAAATCTGGCCTTTCCAAATTGCCTCCAAACCGCACTGAATTTTCCTGAAATAGTAATGTTTCCTCAAAAGTTAAATGAACTATCTCCACAAATATTCCTTTGTGCATTTTATTTTTGCTTGCTTTGTATGATTGATGACCTAAATTACATGGAATGTTTTCTGTTACTCAATTAGATGTCCTAACCTTTAGAAATAGGAGGAGTGCCTACATTCTCACCAAAATTGTGAAGAATATTTTAAAGGATTCATGTGAAAAACATTTTGATTTCACAGAATATTCTCTAGAGCTACAAGGAATTTTTCCTTCTTACTTTCACTCAATTCATGTAGCATGTTTTTATGTTGTCCTGGTAAATTAGCCAAAGAGGAACATTAAATGATAACTATTTTGTGCCTTTCCATAAAAAACACATCCACCTACCAAACTCTACTATGACAAACTCTACTATCTCAAAAAAATATTTTGCTATGTACCCCTTTTATTCCTGCTTCCTTCTTGCAAAGAAAATAGAAACAAATTATTCCCATTTCATAGGTGGAGAACTGAAGCACAGATTAACTACCTTCCCCCAAGACAGAATGAAACAGGTACAGGCATGTACCCAGACTGAAATGCCTTGAACATATCATCTTCTTCTTAGCTTATCCAAAGCTAATTTTGTCTGCCTGAGAGCTAGGAGATATGACAGAACTGTGCAGGACACATCTGCCAGTCTTATAAAGCTGGAAATGCAATTTTCAAGTGCCTGGGGAAGCCTACAGTCATCAGTGCAGATGAGGGTGCTGAACTGCAGGTAGAATGTAAGAGAATTGTATGTTCAGATAGTTTTATATTCCCCTTCTGGGAAGGAATGCAACAAAGAATCTCAATAGATTAGTTTGCAGGATTTGTCTACCTCGGTATTTTGATTTTTCAATTGACTTCCAGATATGCAGAAGTAACAGTATTTTTAGTAACTTCCAAAACAGGGCAGGAGCCAATTACTGCTCACAGCCTCTTTTGATTGCTTTGCTTGAACAAAGAGAAAAATGTAGCAGGGATACAGGTAAGAAAGAAAGAGACAATGAAGCTCAAGCAAGCCATGATAATAATGTAGTTAGAATGATTTATTTATTTGCCAGTCCTTGTGGGCTATTTTGTACTGACTTCATTCTGCTGCCTTAACTCGCAACTCTCGGTAACATCCCAGATCTGTAACAACGGTGACACACGAGCTTCTCTGTTTCATTTCTTTCACAGCACTGGCTCTAATAGCAGTGGGATTTGAGCACTGACTACGGAGAAAGAGGGTATTTATGGTGGGATAAAACACCTTGACAGCCTGTAGCACTGCTGGCCATTCTTCTAGCGAAATGGCCAAGCGAGAGGCCAATAGTATGCCAGAGAAAGACAGTAAAACAAAACAAAGAGATTTTATGTGTTTTATGTAGGAAGGTTTTTTCCTTGACAAGGGTGACCTACTCACTGGGAAAAAGACTCGGAGGGTGGTTTTTTTTTTTTTTTTTCTGAACCCAGTTTCCTTCCCAGGGTTGTTATTAGCTTCCATTGCACCCTGACCACTGGTTATTTTTCCGTTGCTCGCCCCAGCGGTGGGCAGGCCTGGTACTCACGGGCGCACGACACGCACAGCGCCAATACGCAGCCCTCTCCTCCGCGGGAGCTGCTCGCGCTGCCGCAGAGCCAGGTCTGCCCGCGCAGACCAAACCTGAGCGGGTTCTCATTTTTATTATTAATAAGCTATGAATAAACGGGCAGGGGGGAAGGCACTGGTGTTTGGCTCCCGCCCCCGCCAAGCAACGCTGTCTTCGCAGACCCCCATGAGGGGCTGAAGGGCGGCGCATCGCCCACCCCAGAGGGTCGCGAGGGGAGAGGCCGCGGCACCGACCCGCACCTACCCCGCCGCGGGGGCGCCGGGCCCCGCCGCCATCGCCCGCCCGGC
>VWPW01025273.1:1200604-1278057 GCA_013389825.1 Crypturellus undulatus
CGGGGCAGCGTGTCCCCCGGGCCCCCCTCCGCCCGCGCCCCGGGGCGGCGTCGCCCTCCGCCAAATGGTGCCTCTAACCTTTGGATGCGGCACCACGTGAGCGGGCCCGGGCACCGGCGGCCGCCGCGCAGCGCTCGGTGCCTCCGCGGCGGCGGCTGCTGCTGCTGCTGCCGCACGGAGCTGCCTCCCCGCTTCCTCCTCCTCCCGCAGCGCGGAGCGGGGCGCGCGGCTGCTGCTGCCGCCCCCGCCCGGGGCTCCCGACCCGCTCGGGGACTGCGGCGAAGAAAACGGGGAAAACGACCCCCCCCCCCCCCCCCCNCCCACCAAAAAAAAAAATAATAAGGCTGCGTTTGCTCCTCTTGCTCGCGTAGCTCGGAGCAGCGAGCGGGGTGCAGAGGAGGCTCTCGCGAAGCGGGGCTCCTCAGAGCCCGGTGAGTGATTAATCCGCCAAGCTGCAGGGGAGCCCGGAGCGAGGCCCGCCGCGAGCAGCGCCGCGTTTGCTGTACCTCGTTCATGTTTCTTCCTGGCACGAGGATTGTGGAGAAAGGAGCACAGGAACATTTTTTTTTTTTCCTCCCTTTGCTTGCTGCTCTAAGCTGTCCATTGCAGAAGCCTTAAATACCTGTTCCATAGGGAATTCTTAATTCCGTGGAGCTTCCTTCTCGCATATTGCTTCAGAGTGGCTGGTAATGCTCGTGCTCTGCCTCGCGCCGTCTCCGTGCGCGCCTGGGTGGCTTTGGCGGTGGGTGAGCGCAGGGGCAGCCGGCCGGGTCGGTATCCCAGTCATGCCCCCCTTAACGTGTCCCCTGCTGGAAAGGGGATCCCAAGCCAAATGTACCTGTAAATGCATCCTGCATCATGGACATTTTACAGTCTTGGATTATTTCTGAAGGGGAGAAAGAATGTAGTGCATCTCTGGAAACTGCAGTCTGGCTATAAGGTGCAGCATCTTTAACGTGTGTGTCGGCGCTACCGAATTTGGGTTGAAATCGCGTTTTTAGATGATGAAGATTGTTACTAGATGGCTTGCTGGCTCCTTGATTCTTCCTGCAGTGTATTAATGCATGACTGTAGCTATAGCTATAGTCTGTGAGACTACCTGTTTTTTGGGGATTTTTGTGGATTTACTCCAAACATCACAATAGCAAATTCCAACAGGAGTAAGCTGGTGTATCTTCAAGCCATTGATTCTTCTGGCAGGAGCAGCTTCCAATGTACTAGGGCTTTAATACTTATGGCATAATGAATGGAAACTCTCTTAGTGTCAGTGGAAAAAGTGGTCACTGAATTCAGTCTGAAAAATACTGATATACTTTAAAAAAAAATCGTGAAATTACTGGTCTGGAACAGTGTTGGTGGGTTGTTTAGAGTATTGCTGCTCCTTCTAGTCATTGCAATTGCTGAAAGCTTTCACCTAGGCTGGGTTTCTGGACTGAGAAGGAGGGATCCTATGTTATTTACAAACACTCACAGGCTTTCCCAATCAATATTGCTGTCTCGGGGCTGAACTGCAGCATTACTTCATTTAAAAAATGCTTATGATGCGGGTAATGAAAATTTGCTTTGACATACCATTCTAAAGTGAATTGTGTATGTGTGCACAAATACAGTGACTCACTTGCATGTTAAGTAGACACTTGTGTTTGGGAGCTTAAAGCAGGAAACAACTAGTGTCTTTTTAGCATTCGGTGGTGCATTTTAATATTATATGAAGTTGTATTACATCCAGTGATATAAGTAAAGGATCCCTATTCCTCTAATATTGAACCTGTTAGTGACTCTAGTAATTCAAATGCTGTTATTGTTTAATGCTAAAATTCAATTAGAAAATGATTCTTTCACTGCACCACAGGGTAGAGAACTTCTGTCAGCTATTAGAATTGAGAACCTCTAAGTCACATTGTGGAAACCTAACAGGAAGCAGAGATAAATGTGTGATAGCTCACAGTCAGGAAGATCTAGCAGTTAGCTTAAAAAAAAATCAGTAAAAATGAGAAATATGAAGAACTACATAGTATAAGATGGAGATGTTAACAACTAATAAATATAGATTGGATCTGCTAAAGACTCATCAAAATGTGCAGTGTTTTGGAAGACTTAAATTTGCCAGCATTTAAGATCCCAGGAAGCGGTGGTTACTGTGTGAGCCAACCATTCAAAATGGACTCGACAAAGCTGTCAGTAACTTGCCATAGCGAGCAAGCCTCCTGTGCAAGTCTCCGTAAGGGTGGACAAGATGACCTAAAGTATCTTCTAACTCAAATTTCTTCCGTTAAGGTAGACTAAATATTAATGGCACTTGGGCATTCTTTACCATTGAAATGTGACCTCAGTGATGTCTTTCAGTGTTGTGAACTGTTCATTTTAATATAAAACTTCTCTTGCCCTTTTTAATGGGAAAATAACAGTAGTGCAACAAGGATGTATGTTTTACTTGGAACTGTAAGTCAGCTTTCAGTTACTAAAGATTAATCAAATGCAGAATAATGGTCAACCTCGATTAGCTCAGGGTATATAAATGTAAATGTCTTTTGACAAGTAAGGGAGTGTACTTGAATATGGCAGATTTTTATTATACCTTCCTCCAAAAAGATCAATGGAAATTGAATGATTCTTCAACTTGAACTCTTCAATATTCTTGCCTTGTGTTAAAACGAATAATATTAAAACCTGTTAAAGATGTTATTGTGGGAGAAGATACTGATCTTTGTATTTTAATTAAAAATAGATAAAATCTTGGAGTTGCAGTACTGTACTAAAAGGTTAAGATTAGCTGTTCCTACTAGCTGCTGTAATGGGTTCAACAGACTCAGTTTTCTGAATTCAAACATGATGAATTTGCTTCTGAAGGCATTAGCTATTTCTTCTTAACTGATTCTTAACTGACTGAGGAGCAGATGTGAAATGATATTTGAGGTTTTTGTTTGGTTTTCTACGGAGGGGAGCTCTTGCTATGATTTATGTAGAGGATTGGTATTTGCCATAGGTGTTAATAATAGGTGCTAATTCATGACTGAAAATGACTTGTATTTGCACTTAGTTATTTTCACTCTTAAATGACTGTCACCGTTAGTGTTTTTTTTTCTTTTTTCTTCCTCTCTCCTTACTCCGCCTTTGAATATTGAGGAATATCATGTTCACTAATTAGTGAAATGATAAATAATAATGAAGGAGCTGAGTTTATAGAACCTATTCATATGTGTAGAGCAAAAATGGCCTCAGTATATCTGAAAGGGGTCAGGTACCTACAGGAGGTAGTAACAATATTAATAAGCAGTTTGGATGGAGGATGGATTGGAGGAATTTCAGAGAGGTGCCAGGTACAATGAAGTTATTGGGTAGAACTCATCTTGGATCAGCTCTTCCTTTTTACACCAAATAGTCTCAATACAAACACCATAGGATGGTCCAGTTTGTATCTTATTTGTATGTGATCAGGCTTTCAGATACAGTTTATAAAAACGAGTTTTCTGGTTTTCGTGACAGGTTTCACTTGATAGGAACAGTGAATTTGTATCTGCCTGCTCAAGCTGTTCATATTTCTGTAAACATTATGAAAGTGATTTCTGCTGCCATTTATAAATCTTATTCTAAATGACAGATGCCAGCAGGCGGTGTTATTAGCTTAATTTTGATGAATTGCAAAGTAGACATGAGGCTCTCTGTTGGTACTTGGAAGCTCTAGTGGGAGAAGAAATGTAAAGAAAATGTAGGAGGCTTTTTTTTTTTTTAAGGTTGAAAATAATTTTGAAAATCCAAATTCTTTGGGTCATTAAATAAGATGTGACCTGTAACATGTCACTGCATCCTGTTCAAGCCCTGTCTTTGGAGAATATGTAGGTATAAAAAGGTCAACCCTCTGGCTAGTGGTGATGGTGACTATACTACATAGAGAGTCTATAGGTTAATTTTGAAGATAACAGGATGTTTTTGACAGGATTTGGTGCTGACTGCCAAGTTTGGCTCATTTTACCCCTGAAAGCAACTTGTGTCATGCACCAGTAGTGGTGACTTATTGCTGGCTGCTCTGAGGTACAGTCTTGGAGAGGGAGACTGTGTCCAGGTGAGTCCTTCATGGCCTTCTGTGTGTGGCTAGCCATGAGACAGGAACAGGAAGGTCACCTATCTATGTATCTTATTTTTTCAATGTTGTTTAAAAGTGGGATGCAACCTTAATTGTCGATACACTCAGAAAACACCATGTTCTTAAAACACACTTGTGTAGAGCCTATCGCTTGTAATCTACCCTTGCTTGTGCCCTTATATTCAGTGGAAGATAAGGTGGCAGAAGGGAACACAACACTATTAGGTTCTGACCACTTGGTATACAGTGTCTGGTCTATGAAGAAGAGGCCTTAGATGTACCATACTCTGAATAGTTGACAGTGAAAACTGTATTTACAGGTGATGGTGAACATTCTTCCTCTCAAGAAAAGAGAAAGTGACTCAGCCACTCTTAAGCAATTATTTAACTCCTTTGGTCTTACCCAGTGTAAGAGTCAGTGTTTTATTCTCTTCCAGACTGTTTTGTGTTTTCAGTGAAAACCTAATTTTGATAGTCATTTTAAAGTTTTATTTGAAGCCAAGGTGATCTTAGTCATGATTCTGTGAAATAGTTAAGTCACTGCGTGCTCTTTACCTTCGGGTGTTAAAGACATGCTCCTGCAGAGCAATCCCTTCACTCCTGTTATGAGGGAAAAGAGAGAAGAGGTTTTAGCTGTAGGTGATCTCTTCCCCCTCCCCCTGCCCCCAATAGCGTGCTATAACACTATGCTTTTAGTTGACTGAAGAAATTTGCAGTGAGGAAATGAAATCTTGTAGCTATTGCAAACTCTTTTTTGCAAGGGGGAGAAGATTTATGGAATATTATATATTGGTAGGACAGTGACCCCTGTAAACCTTGAAGTAAAGTTTGGAAAGCCTTTATTTTTATGTAGCAGGTTTCTACAAAATGGGAATCTTGAGTGTTAAACAGAAGACTGGCTAGTTGTTTCTGTTAACTTCTGAATAATTAAAAAAAAAAAAAAAAACAGTTGAGCATTTTACATTATTATGGCACACTTATCATGGCTTTCCAAAGCTGGTGCGCTAGATCAGCACAATCCAGGAGCGTCAGGACAACTTTTGTACTTTACTCTGCCTGCTGGTTTGTCAGTGTGAGGGGTGAGTTTCGTGGGGTGCCTGAGGTCACCTCATAGTTGCTTTCATTTCCACCCTGTTCTCAGCTGCTTGTACTTCTTCGCCTGTGAGATACTGTGCTTCTCAGTCACTAGAGCAGCAGATCATTTGCACAAGGCTGGTGCACTGAACACATTCTCCAAAGGATGAGATGAGAGGCAAGGCTCGCGCAAGGGGAGCAGCATGAGTGCTCAGGTAGGTGCTGTGGGAATAGTCCTCCTTGTGCAGTTTGTGGCATGAGGCTCTTCTCTAGAAAGTACTAACCCTTTTGTAGATAAGTTACTCTGACAGGAGATGAGAAGATGGTTCAAGTGTCAGCCTTGAACTAATGGCTTTCTGAGAGAAAAAAAAAAAAAAAAAAAAAAAGATTGGATCTATCCTTTAATATTTTATCTAGTGCAAACATCTTTAAGAGTATTACAACCATTTGCTGTGTGCCTTGGTGGTTTCTGACACTGTAGTAGGGGAAATGAAATACTGCTTGTCATACTGTGTGTGCAGACTTGCTTTCTGATGCTTTGCTTAGGAGATAAACAAAGGGGTAAGAGGAGATTGTAGCAGGAAGTGCATAGAAAAGATGGCAGGTACGGTCAGTTCTTGAGTTATCAGGGTGCTATTTCTGAATTTCTGGTTGCTATTTAAATATATCAGAGACAAAAGCGAAATCTTAATAAGCATGTTGAACAGGAACTTGTTGGCTTCTATCTAGGTGTTACTGCTATCATTGAGTCACATTGTGCTTAAATTGTTTCACTTTGGCCTGCTATTTTTTTCTTTGCTTGGGAATGAACCCTGTGCAATACTCTACTTTTGTAGCACATTTCATAGCATGTTTAATACTTAAATTTGCGCAGAGTCTAGCAACCTTAGTCCAGTGAGGTATTGTAAAACATGAAGTGATTTGAACTGTTTGACAATATCTGTGCCATGCAACTTTAGAGTATACCTGGTTGTTTGAGAAGCTGGAGGCTCTGGCAGCCAGGGTAGGGGCTCTTTTGCTATTAACACCTGCCTTGATTCCACCTTTTTTTTGTTTCTACTGTTTTTTTCCACCTGTTTTTTTCTACTCTGTTAAGAGCACAAATCACCTGAGCTGCTGTTCACCTACTTCTTGAACTCTTAAACTGATGTAGTTAACAGCTGCACTTATTTCCATTTTTCTATAATAAGCTTGCTTATTAGCTGTAAATCATGTAGCTTATTCCAGTATTTACAGTTTGATGGCAATAATGTCTTGGTAATAGGTGGTTTCAGCTGTGCTGCCTGCAAATTCAGGTTTCTAGTCAGCTATGGTTTAGAAACTAGTTGCAGCTGCTTGTCTGTAAGGCAGTTTCCGACAGACATAATGGCTGTGTTCTGGTTTCACCAATCTTGCTGCTTCTAACGTGAGTTGCAAATGATTCAGCAATAAAACCCTAAATTATTTGTCTAGGATGTGGGAGAAACTTGGTCTTGTGCATTTTTTGACTTGTAAATCTGTTTTTGTTAATGGGCACACTCTATCCTTAAGACTGAGATGGCTGCTCACAATGCACATCAGTTTACAGGAATCTGTATTTGTAAAAGCCTTTTGAAACAGTCTTAATATAACCATGCATTTCAGAAAATGAAATAGCAGTGTATTATCATAAGGATAATATCTGCTTGTGAGTGACCAATTCCCATGTGGCCCTTTTTTGTTCTTGTTGAACTTGCATTGTTAAATGCTTGATAGAACAGCCTTATAAAATCGTGTCGAAAAGGCTGTCTGATTATGCAAAGTTTGACATTCTGTAACTGCAGTACTAACTTCAGCTACTTCAAAGCAAGTTTACCAAATGGAAAATACACCAGGTGAATGTTTGAAGGGGCTGTTTGAAGTTTTGTGGAAAGACTGTGGTGGCATTTTAATATGTGGGCTAGTCAGTCCAAAACTGAAATGCTGAACATCTGCATGGACTTCAAGCTTCACATTCTTTTACTGCCCATTTTAAAGCTAGAAGAAATGGATATGAAGAAAAAGTGTTTTACTGATCTTGGGTAAAGTGCTGTGAAAATGCTGTGACAGTGCAAAGTGGGTAGTTTAAGATAGTGGTAATGGAACAGGCAAGTTTGTAAGCATCTGGGTGATACCAAAGCACTCTCCAGAGCAATATTGAGCTAACTTAGAAAAAAACCTTCAGTAGTGACTTTAGTTTCCTAGCTGCTGCTGTTCAGAATAGTTGGGAGCAAGCTCTGCTTTGCAATGGCAATATGATCACAAGTTTAAACCAGTGCATGAAATACCTTATTTTAAGAGCAGCAGTTGAGTTCATTGGTCTCTGTCTTGAAAAATAGTGACACATGGCTAGTTCTGTATTGTGGTAGTAGAACTGCTAGGTAATCTGGATCCCTGTGCTGTGGGTAAAAATATTTGTGGAAGTTGAGGTTGTCTTGGTGCCTGATTGTGCCCAGCACTTTTCTAACTGTGGAGAAGTGGGGGTGCCAAGTAGGCAGCCTTCTGCAAAGAGAAATTTGCAGTCCTGCACCCTGAGTGCAAATTCCATGTGTCATAGTACAGATCGGGGCTGGCAGCTTAGGGAGGAGGTCTGTAGAAAAGGCCCCTCGGCCAAGTTGAATGAGGGTTGGTGGAGAGCTCTTCTTCCTCGTGAAGACTGAGCAGTGCTGGGTTGCATTAATAGAACACAGGCAGCAGGTGGAGGGAAGTGAGTATCCCCTTCAGTGCTCGGGAGGCTGCGTCTGAAATAACTGTCCAGTTCTTGCTACATACCCCCATCTCGCTACACATGCACACTGGAAAAAAAACCTCTTGATGAAAGACAGAGTCTGGCAGAAGGTCAGGTCAATAACAGACTTGGAGGGTTGGATTTAGGTAGAAGAGTAGAGAAAGGAGCCTGACTGCAGTATGTAGTGCACAGAGCAGAGAAAGTAGAGCCAGACTTTCAGCAGTCAACAGCAGAAGAGGCAAAGCTCACAAGCTGTAGCAAGGATAAGGTCCTTAGGATAAGGGGAATTTTCTTCAGGAGTGGTTAAGCTCTGGAACCAGGGTGCCCAGAGAGATGGAGGAATCTCCATCGTTGGGGTTTTTCAGACCTGAACTGGTCATGGCCCAGAACAGCTGCTTTAACTTTGAAGTTGACTTCATCTGAGCAGCAGGTTGGACTAGCTGACCCTTTCAGTCTAAATTAGTCTGTGATACCACATGAACCAGACAAATAGCAAAAACTGCAGCTAAGGTATATTGTCTAAGACAATTGTAAAATATTAAACTAGAATATCATCAGCAGTTCTGCAAAACCACCCCCATAAGTTATGTTCTAGCAGATGTTCAGAGCTTGATTATTGCCTTTCACCTAGGGGCTTCCTTTCCTTGGCTGGTTTGAGCTGATTAAGTGTGCATCACAGGGCAGTCCCTGTCACCTGCTGACCTTCAGAAGGAGCCACATGTGTCGCTTGTCACCCCTTCTCAACTGTTCCCGGCCTTGTGATCAGATGAGCGTTGGGGCTGGTACACGACGGGGCCCCAGGACTGTAAGTTCTGGCAATAATGTAGTTTCAGATCATTCTAAATTAACTGCAAAAGCATGTTCTTATTCTTGCTCGTGCCTGCTCTTACATGGTAATATATCTACTTGAAATGCTAATTCAGCTGAACTCACTGTTAACATTAGTAGTGAAGTCCTTGCCACTTAGATAACGAGTTTAAAAACTGAAGCTACTTGGGGCCGCCTTCATAACTGAAGAAAACGTTAGCCCATGTAGGATGAGATTGATGTGACTTATAGATCACGGTCTTGACACCTAACCTGAATCTTAAGGTAGAAATTCCAATTTATCTGTTAAAGCACGCTATTTAAAAAGAAAAGAAAAAAGAAACCTAAGTACTTTGCTTAAGTGGGTGTTGCTATTTGATTAGATGAATTTATCTGTAGTGGTAAAGAAGTAAACATTTGAACTATAAAATCCAGACATTGAATCGCATCTTCAGTTGGCAAAGGGCAAATGGGATGAAGTGTGGAACTTCAGTTTTGGTTTCTAAAATGTAAAATCTGTCTACCTACAAGCTTTCTATTACTAATTATTTGGGTACTAGTTTTCATAGAGTAATGACACTGAAATCAGTAATTGTTTAATCATGTACTAAATGTAAGGTCTTACATTCTCAGCAGCACCTCCATAGGTTTTTAAATATAGATTTAGTAATTTTAAGGTATGAAATTCTGTAATTTTTGCTTTAGAAATTCTTCTAGAATGAAGTATTCAAAACACACTAATGTTTCAAGGGATTTTTAAATGCGTTTTTTTTCCTTAGTTCTGTAAATGGATCATCATGCCTTTACTTCATTAGAAGCTAGTCTGTTTCTTCACATATGAAGAAGGGTGCAATATATATAAATATAATGATTTGCTACTAATAAAAATCAGCCCTTTTAGGAGTAAAACAGAGGTATGAGGTAAACTAAATTCATCTGTCAGTGAGATGACTCTTGTGTTTGCCCCAAGTCCTCCCTTTTTCCAGTTTGCAGTAAAATTGATAAAACCAAATCAGGGAGCTTAATGAGACTCCAGTTACAGAATACATTAGAGTATTGGTATCATAGTAATTCACTGGTCGAATTAACATGTGAATTCATAGCATGTGCTTCACTTATTCCACCTGGCTGGGACTTCACAGTCATATTCACTAATGTCCTTCAGACAAGAAAGGCACTTTCCTGGGATGTGTTTCATGGGCGATTGACTCGAGTAGGTTCTATACAGCCTGACTGTCCTTCTGAGCTGGCAGTGGTGTTGGTGCATCTGTGTGGTGAGTCAGGGCAGAAAGCTCATCTGACTGAAAATTCCTTTTTTTTTTTTTTCTTTTTTCTTCTGTCTGGATCAGCTTCCTGTTCTGACCCTTACAGATCTGCACAAATGCTGCAGTTGTCATAAGAGATGCTAATGATTTGGGGAAGCACAGTAACTGGAATGCATCCCAATATTTGGGCCTGACCCTTTTTGATGGAAGGGACAGAAGTTTTATTGCTTCCCAGCTTCCATTAAGCTTGCAGTGCAATCTGTCTGGAGCCTTGGCAGCAAGAAGAGCACACTTGCCAAGGGTTAGAGAGTACAGGCCTGAAGAAGGATGTGACATGAGCGTTTCAAAGAAGAGGCAGTGGTGCTACAGTCTGGAGTTTGGAAAGCAAAGCTAAGAGGTGATGTCCCATGTTCAGGGACAAACTCAAGCTCCCTGTGTGATATTTACTTGTAAAATGAGAAGCAACTTGGTCTTTTCTGCCTTGTTTAATGAATCTAGAGTGGGAGAAATGAGGATGCGACGTGAGAACTGCTTTCCTGTAGGAAGAATGAAAGCATCAGAGGGTGGTACTTTTGATTTTAGAAGTGGAAGCAAGTAAATGTTATATTCATGGCTATAAGTGCATGATTCTTGTCTAGATAGTAAACAATCTAATGACTAAGCCTTTATGGATCAAAAAAGGATCCTCTCACTTATTAAGTTCAAAAAAACCCTCCACCCTTTAAATGTGTGTGGGGTTTTTTTTCTTTCTTTCATTTTTTTTTTTTTTTTGTTAGTGGGGTGGGGAGTGCTTTGCCTCTTTCGAGGAAGTTTTGACACTGAGCTTCTGGACACTGTGCCTTTAACAGAAAATAGCTTGTCATTTCTGCCTCAGCTTTTATGCACAGATTTTTAAATAGTGAAAATTAGCAATAACTCATATAACTCATTAAATAATTTGATTAAAGCTTAGGACTAGCAAGAGTATTTTCTTATTTTAGCCTTTTAACAACAAGCTAGAAAATACTTTCTTTTAGAACTGTTGCATTGCAGGTAACTTGTTAAAATTCTGCCGTGTATTCTGTAAACAAGCAAGGAATGTTTGCTTGCCAGACCTTTTCCTCGGAAGGTATTTTGTCTAATTTTGGCGAAGAGCTTGGTATTTACCTCCTTGAGATGGCAAAAAGCTATCAATCTGTCTGCTTAAAGCCTGCTCTTCTGTCTCAAACTGTTTCCACGCAGCCAATGTCAACACTGTTGGTCCTAATTGCCAGCTCCAAAGCAGACAGATCAATGGAAATTCCAAATAAAGCAACCAAACTCTTGCTTCAGAGCTTGTGTGAAGCTGGGTTTGCTGCCATGTACTGGTGCTTTTGAGCACTCCAGCAGAAGGGTTAGCTTTGCATTAATTGCTTTCTGGTCTGAAGTGACACTGTTCATTCTGGCTCTGCTTGCGGGTTTTATGGGACTGGACTCTTAGCTTCTCAACTTTCTGAAATGAACAGCTCTTTTAAAAATGAATTGGCAGAAGTTTTTTAGCTTTTCTGAAATTCAGGGACAGTAGACTTGTAGGAATGAAAACTGCTGACTAACTTGAACTACTGCTTCACTTGTCAAAAAATACCATGTAGCTATCAAGTTTATGGTACTCGTTAGTAGTGCTAGAGTTGATCCTGCTGTTATTGTCAGTATGCAGGACTGTGCAGTTTGGTGATTGGTTGGGGGATTAGGAACAAAACACCAGCCTCTGCTAGTCAGGCACGTATGTGTGCAGGAGAGCCTGAGGAAGTCCTTCAGCTTGGCTCTAAACTGTAACTGCGTTATGTTTGCACACTTTACTCTTTTGGTGCTTTCTTACAAGGTATCTTTTCCACAGCTGTAAATTAAATGATGTCTGTACTCCCTCTGCTGGATCTGCAAAAATAGCTGTCATGAGATAACGTGGTTCCCTGTCACCTTTTGCAAATATGGCAATGTGGAATTCTGGCTTCAAGATTCAGGGATGGAAGGGGGTTTTCCTGGAAAATGGGTCAACAAATGGTTGCTGAAAGCTAATCAGGGGCCTCAGATGCTATCTGCTGCTCTAATGGTAAACACCGGTGTTGTATATACCTCTGTAATTGTAGTCTGCTCTGTCATTTGTGTATCCCTGGTTGGATGGTGCTACCCAAACTGAGATACCGAATACTTGTACATCTATTCATACATCTCGGAGCCCTATTTACAGGGGTCACGCTATATGTACACAAAGAGTATATCTGGAAGCATCTCAGCAAGGAAGAGGCAGCTTATGTCCGCCTGGGAAGTATTGTGCCCTGTACACTTCTTTCTTTGTTCAAAGACTATTCCTTTGTGAGGAGATTTTTTTAATATAAAAAGTCTCATCTGGAATGGAAGAGGTTCACGCCTTGATCAAAGCCTTACTGTGGGTGTTTTATCCATTACAAGTAGTTAATGTTGAAAATCAACAAGTATCTTTACATGTGAGTGCCAGTCTTTTTTGGTGTAATTACTATATTTTTCTGTTATTTTTTACTTTCAGCAACTGACAAATGGTACTAACAGTTTCTTAGGACTGAGAAAATAAGCTTTCCTGCTACTGGTGATTACTTGCTCTGAAGCTTGATAAAGGAAATAACAAACCAAACTTGCTTATTTAGCATTTTAGTTCAAGATCTCTCTGAACAGGTTCACCTGAGCTCATGATGTGAAGAGATTGGTGCCCTGTTGTAAAGTCTGAAATTATTTTTCTGGGTTTTCATGCCCGCAAGGCACTTCCTGGAGAGTTCTGATTTTTTTTTTTTGTCTAGATGTTTGGTTGTGTAACGGCTGTCAAAATATTTCAAAACTGAGAGCCCTGCAAATTTGACGTAAAGAACCCTGTGCAGTCAAGCACTCTGTGATTCTTCCTGTTAAGAGATTTCTCTCTTTTCATATATCTCCAGATATCTAAAGATATCTGAAGATATCTTCAGTTTTAGGCAGTTAATACCTAAAACTGACTACTTGACTCTATCAAAAGGAGCAGTTGCCTAAGCTTTCACAGAAAGGTTAAAATAGCAGAGGAGTTAATCTCTTAATCACAAAGAAGTTAACTTCTTCTCTTCAATGAGTGTGTTTGCTCTACCAAATATCCTGTTCATCCAGTTTTTCCTATTAGGTGTGCTATGGTGGATTAAGGCCCTAAAGTTTACCCTATAACTCGGATATCCTCATGTATGATCAGAATCACCATATGAGTGGAGTGCTGAATCATTTTGGTTTTAATGTACAAAGCTGTAATTTAATAGCGTTCATGTTAATCAAGAAAACCAAAATGTCCTGACCTGCATATATAGACCATAAATTTTAGCTTAATAATAAAGCGTGTCTTGGACCCTACTCTTCTGTCCAGGCAAGAGCAGCTGAGAATTCTCAGCATGTAGGGAAATGCCTCTTTTCTTTCCATATTCTTCTCTTCATTCTTTGAACACTGAGGTATCTGAGGCTTCTCACCTTATAGTATTTAAAAAGCATTGGTGCACTTTGCTTTGGGTGTTCTGTGAGGAATTTTACTGTGAGGCAGTTGCTTAAATACTTGGAAGCACTTGCTCAATTAAATGGAGCAAATTATGACTTGTTTTAATAATGAAATTACTTAATAAAAATGTAACATTTGAGTAAGTTCCTAATTTTGGATTTTTAAGGAAGAAAACTCTGTTAAAAGCTGATCAATCTTAATTGTGTCCATAAGGCAACTATATCAAATTAGATTCTAATTTTGATGCAGGTGTATAACTCTAAAATTATGGTATGTTCATTTACATTCTGATTCTGTATGCTGAACATATACTACTGTTTTGTTATATTGCCAAGTCGTTTTACTTGGATGACTGCTCTAAACTGTTCAAATACCGAAAACTGAAAAAACAAGATTTCCCACCCTTCTCTGAGTCATGTGTGTTTTTTTTAATTATTATTATTATTATTAAAGAAAAATCCTGGTAGGAACATATAAACCTGCTACAGCTGGACAACTGTAGCCATCATCTTTAGCATCCTGATAATAACCTTGCTGTTAGTAGTGTAGAAAAATACAATGTTTGATAGTAGCTGATCTGTTATAAAGATTACAGGTGTAAAATACAAAGCTATACATAAATGTTCAGTATAAATGTTCAGAAGATGTAACAGCAACATTTTAAACTATGTTGCTATTCCTATAAACATGTTAAATATATGAAATATGTTCCTGATCTTGGTATAAATCATATTTATTTTAAACTATTCCCTTCCAAAAAGTAATATTTTAAAATGTTGGGACTAAAGTCAATTTAGACAGGTAAGACTGTCAAACCCTGTCAGAGTACACAAACAAATGCATGTGAGGCAAGTGAAACAATTTAGAATATAAGTGGCATCTGGCTGTTTATGTATAGGCCTCTTTTGTGGCAAGTTCTAATTCTTTTCAACCTGCTTGCTAGTCTGCCCAGAACTTAAGTCTGAAATTTCTTGTTGCAAAGATTAACAGAATTCATACTTGCATCAAAATAAAATCATCTGCCTCAGGATTTTTGGAAATCCTACAAAAACTACTTTTAATTAGAAAGGTTGTCAGACATGGCTTATTCATATGCCTGCCTTGATGACTTCATGAAAAAGTTGCTCTCAAGGAGACTGAAATAATCAGCTTCTTGGAGAAAAATCTTAAAGGCTGAGAAGCAGCCACACTGTTTTCTGTCTGCTCTGCCAGGAATGGAGCAGGATGGCCCTGTGTCCTGCAGGCAAAGGGAATCCCTTGGAAGCGCTGAGAAGCCAGCGGTGTCCTGGAAGGAAGACCCAACTTAGGGGCCTTAGTGGAGCCCCAAGAAGCAGTGAGGAACTTTCAACATATTGTCCAAAACTGAACTCTGGAGAGACAGAGACACCAGCTACATGGATTACCAGGAACTCCTTTTTTGTTTCATGATACTGTCACTCTGGATTCATGATACTGTTCTCATTCCCTTTATTCCAAGGGGAAACAGTCAAATCCCTGAGTGTCACTAACCTCAGAATAGAGGAAATTCTAGGCTTCTCTGTTTTGCTTTACCTGTATGCTACAGTGAGTTAAGGAAATTTACAACACATCAGGGATAGATTAAAATGCAGTTTAGCTTCATATGTTTCTGAACTGGTCTCAGGTTCTGCTTGAAGTGCTTTGCATGAATGCTGCTGTCCTTCCCAGTTCCTTTCTTTAGAGGTACTGTATGCAATTAAAAAAAAAAAAAGAAAAAAAGAAAAAGAGAATATGTTCTACTGTAAAATAAACACTTGTGGGAAGTAATTCAGATCTGGCTTAGCTGAGTTGGTGCTGATCTACAGTCTACTTGGGTAGATAGACCTATTGCTGTTAAGAGTAAGTTTCAGCTGAACTAATCACAGCAGGCTCCCAAGTCAGATGCCTCCTGGTAAGAGGAATATTACCCTTACTGAACTAGTCACTAGGAATCACTGCTAGGGATTCACAGGCTGCCTCAGTGTGAACTAATACTTTACTATGCCAATGTTAGTTATGTGCTTGGTGTATGAGTGCTTGCTGTTCTGTGGTGTTTTTGACAGCCCTATGCTTCAGCTGGACAAGTGAGCAAGGAAAACAGATTATCCAGTTGTCAGCACAACCTGACTGGTAGCTAAGAAGATTTTCAAGGCACGGTCATCTTCCTAAATGGACACCCAGTTCATGTTCTCCTCTGGATTCTTGGTGCTTACAGTGGAAACACAACTAAAGGGTTGTACTAGTTTTAGACACCACTGGTGGTGATGAACAGTTTAGATACCATTTTTTACAGGAAAATGGTGCAGATATCTCCTCAACTGAGTAGAGTTGAATCTCTTAAATATTATCATAGGAGGCTGCTCTGCTTACACTCTCTTTCTAGTCACTTTTTTCAATCAAAACAGTTGATCATGAAGTTGATTTCAGAAAAATCGCTGCATATACAGATTTGTACAATTGGAGACTTTAGAAATAAAGCTGAAATTGTTAGTAAATATAACAATTTTGTGCAACAGTTGCTAGATAGTCTATCAAAACTGAGAAGTGAACAAAGATGACTAAATCTGAGCTGTGGTTTGACAGTCTGAGTTGGTGGTTCAGCTCAAATGGTCTCTGGTCACATCGACAGTGATGTATCATATGACTTGTTTGTCCACGTATTACTTCACTTGAAATAACAGAGGAAGAAGTGACCTTTTCTGGAAGGAAGACTAGTGATATCTTAAAGGTGACATCAACATGACAAAGGTGCTCTCAACTGTAGCTGAATGTATTGGTTACTAGTACAAATGGAAATGCTCCCTAGATGGCTGTCGTGTCTTAACCACTTAAAACTTGGCTTATCAATACAACCCTTATAGCCTCTCCAAGAAGAATCGTTGGAGGAGTTCTGTTGTGGTAACTCCTTCAGCCAGAAGAAACCCTGATATTTACTTCTTTTGTTTTTACTTTGTGCGAGTGTGAGTGAATGTTTTTTGAATGACTGCTGTCTGCATCAGGACTAAAACTAACCCAAATTGTACGTAATACAGAACTATAATACCTGACTAGGATCATAATCAAGTGTGAGGATGTGGCATAGAAACCTATATTATACTTTTTAGATCTCCAGATCCACCACAGTAGAGCACAGAATGGGTAAGGTTGGATAGGATCTATGGAGATAATGTAGTCCAGACCCCTGGCTCACACAGGATCACATACAATGTCTTGCACAGGATCATGGCCAGGTGGATTTTGATTATCTCTAGAGAAGAAAACTATAACCTCTCTAGGCAACTTCTTTGAGTGCTGGTCACCCTCACAGTGAAAGTTTTTCCTCATATTCGGATATATAACTAAAACAGAGCAGTTCTGATTGTTTCCTTGTATGTTGTTGTTGGCTACTACTGAAAAGAGTCTGGACCCATCCTTTTGACTCTCTTCCTTAAGATATTTATGTATCCTGACAAGATCCCACCTCAGTCCTTTCTCCAGGCTAAAGAGGCCCAGCTCTATCAGCCTTTCCTCATAAGGGAGATGCTTCAGTCCCCTAATTTCCACAGCGCTTTGCTGGACTCTCTTCACTAGCTCTGTGCCCTACTTGTACTGGGGGAGCCCAGAACTGGACGCAGTGCTCCAGATGTGGCTACACCAGTGGAGGGCAGGATCATCTCCCTTGACCTGCTGGCAACATTCTTCCTAATGCAGGCTAGGATCCCATTGGCCTTCTTGGCCACAAGGTCACACTGCTGGCTCATGGCCAACTTCTCCTCTCAAGACTCCAGGTCTTCCATAGAACTATTTTCCAGCAGCCTGTACTGGTGCCTGGGCTAATTCATCCCTAGATGCAGGACCTTGCACTTGCCTTTGTTGAACTACATGAAGTTCCTCTCCACCCAACTTTCCAGCTTGTCGGGAGTCAGTGAAAGGCAGTATAGTGCTCTGGGGTATCAACCATTCCTTCCAGTTTTGTATCATGGGAAAATTGCTGAGGGTGCGCCCCATCCCTTCATCCAGGTCATAAGCTGAACAGGATTTGACACTGTACTGGGGACCCTGGGGGATACCATTAGCTACAAGTGTCCATCTATACCCTGTGCTGCTGATCAGAACCTTCTAAGCTGCTATTCAGCTAGTTCTCCCTGCACCTCATTGTTTACTCATCTGTCCCACACTTCCTGACCTTACCTATGAGAATGCTATGGGAGGTGGCGTTGAAAGCCTTGCTGAATCAACAACATCCACTGTTTTCCCCTCACATACCCTGCCAGTCTCCTTGCATCATAAAAGACTCTCAGATAGGTTAAGCGTAATTTCCCCTGGGTAAATTTGTGGTGGCTACTCCTGATAGCTTTATTTTCTTCCACGTGCTTAGCAATGGCATCCAGGATGACATAAGAAAAATTGTCTGTTCTTAAAGGTCATCTAAGTGGTATCCCTGATTTGGGGAGAGGAGAATAATGGTAGAGAAAGATTACGAAAGGAAAACCTTGGACCTCTGAATGCCCTATTAGAGATGGAATTCAAAGCAAAACATTGCTTCTCTAAATGACTGAGGTGCTCAGAAAGCAGATGACAAAGGAGTACATGAAGTTGTATTCCAAAGTGGGCGGTCTGCATGACTGTTGTCGCAGCAGCTCTTCCCTTAATCTGTTGCTGCTTCATTAATCCTGCTATGTGGTAATGCAGGTAACTTTTCTGCTGCAAAGGGAGAAGGTGTAAGGCATAAGGCTGGCAGAAGCTAAGGTTGTGATGTTACTAGTGTAGAGGACAGTTATTTCAGAACCAAAGTGGGTGAGAGTTTTAGGGATAGATATTGTAGGACAGTTTACCTGAGAATGGTGACAGACTGTAGATGTGCTGCTTGCCTTGCTTGCCCTTATGCAGTGCTATCATGGGTATCTCATCTTAGTCTGTGCATCCTATGGCAGCACTTAACAGTGCTTACACACTGTCTGTGGCTGAGGAACAAAATCTGCCAGGAGAAGCTTTCATAGCCTCCATGCTGAGTGGTGCACCAGCAATTGCTGAGTAACTACCACTAACTACCAGCAACCTCATGCTATGTGCAGATGCTATTAGTTATATTGCAGCTGGACTTAATGACATTAAAAAGCAGTGAGAGGACAAGAAACTTGCAATAATGCAAGTTTCTTAAAAGGAATGGCTGATGGGGTGTAATACTGCAGGGACCACAGGATCTTAGCCTTTAATAGGGGGTTGGACTCTGGACTGACTAAAATCTAGTTATGGTGAAAGACTACTTTTGAAAGTGGAAATCTGTCCAAAGGATAAGGCATAATTTAGCCTCACTGAATGGCAAAACATAACAGATAAATACTGCAAGGCTCTCTTTACTTGCAGGTATTTCTTAAACTATGTCAGAAGGAAGAAGCCTGCTAGAATTGATTAGTAACCTGGGTGCTCAAGATTCATCAAAAGAACTAAAGAGTTTCTTGGTGTATTCTTAATAAAGGTGTTTCAGGGAAAAAAAAATCCTGTTCGTTTCTTGCAAAGGCATAAAGTGGATTCTCAAGTTTGAATAATCAGACTTAACATTTGAAAATAAAATAAAAACACTCCAACAAATGAGTGGCAGCATTTCTCTCATAAGTTCCTGATAATTCTGAAGGAGCTTTATTTTATTTATTTATTTTTTTTTTGTGGCTCAAGAACCAAGGATAGCAAATGTAATGCCTGCTTGGAAGAGCTCTCTGAGAACAGCTTGCTTTGTACTATGCATGCTGGCCATTTCTGTCAGGGAAGGATTAATAAGAGCACACAAGGGAAGCTGACTTTCAAGTTATAAATATTTCAAGAAGCAAGATTTTGAGAACTGGACTATAAAGATAAGCTGTGTTTCTGGATTTCCAAAGACTTTTTAAAAGCTCAAGTTGAAAGCTCTTAACTGGTGTGTTATGGAACAAGAGGAAAGCTTCTCAAGCTTGGGCCCCAAAAGGACAGAAATATTCTGCACAGCCTCCTGTTTTGTTGAGATTCATGACCCTACACGTTGTTTAGGGTACAAATTGCTGCTTGCAGCAGGGAGGGTGATTTGGAAGACTATCCTCTACTAGATACTTAGGGAAAAACAGCTCAAGTTCTGCTCACTCTTCAACTTGTTGGACTGAATGGATGATTGGACACACAGATCTGGTTACTATTATGTTTCTACTTTCTACTAATTAGCATATAGAATATTTCTTAATGATGTTTCTGTAAAACACAAAGCAAGTGCTTTAATAGACCTCACTGTCATACAGAAAGTATCTACAGAAGTAACTAGATTTAATCTCATCAGGCATAAGTATTCCTAGTGTTCTTAGGACTAATTTAAAATTTCACTCTTTGTTTCCTGAAAGTAAGACTTGAGTAGAAATGTATTTCTGCCCTTACAGTCAGAATCTTTAACTCTGTATGGCTTCTAACTGTAAAGAGCTTTTGGCAGTTCTTTAATAGCGCAAAGTGTGATTACAATCAAAAGCATGCACCTTCACTTAATGGATACTGATGTAAAAAATCCTTATAGCAGAAGAGGGGGCTGAGATAAGTGTCTTTTTCTAGCTAAAAGTGTTATATGCAATTTAACTTGAACATTCTGTAACTTAAATAGGCACAGCATGTCCTAAAACTAGGGTCTTTTCTGGTATTCAGAACCTCTGAAGTTGACTTTGAGCAATGATTTTCTTCCCTTTCTTTCTTGGGGGACAGCAATTAGTATTAGTGAAAATTTCTTTGTGCTTAAGCTAAAAATGACTAAAGTAATTGCAGGGATATACATGTTGATTATTGGGGAAATTGAAAGATGCAAGTAAAAATAGTCAGATAAAGATTTTTCTTAGTGTGCTCAGATTAGAATTTAATGGTAGGAGGGTTAAGCAGGGCTCAAGAAATTAGAAGGTTTGTAAAATAAGGTAAGAGATTTCTCAGTAAAACAAGTAATGTTCAAGGAATCACTTTTATGAGAAAATCAGCTGCTCTTTTGCTCTGATGTGTCCTAAGTATTGTTAGAATTGATCTGCTGGACATACTTCTGACAGACATGCAGTAGATTTTAAATGCAACAAGTAAATAAAGTCCAGAAATCCAGTTGCAGCTCCGCTGGGTGAAATTTGGCACAACTTCCTTCTTTTTCTTTCTTGAAACTTGGCTGTCTGTAGCAACCTCATGAACTCAGGACATGCCTCGTTTAACACACATGTGACAGGTTTAGTGGCTACAATGTGTCTTGTAATTCGGGAACTCAAGCAAGCTCTAGTCGAATGATGGATTACTTTAGGAGCATGTAATAGCCTACTCATTTGACTTAATAAGGGTTAAAATTACAAAACAAAGTTTTGATAAGTACTAATGAGAAAGGTATGGTAAGTTGTTCATGGACTCAATGCAAGTTCCTGGCACTGCAAGACTATTGTACAAAGAACATCTAGTTTTAGGGCTGTACCCTAAGTTATTAAGATGACAGACAGAGCAGCAGAACATATTTTAGCATAAGTATTCTGAACAGATATTTTTAGGCTAAAATTTGCAGGGCCAAAAGAATTTAGTAAAATCCTCAACCATTTATTTTTTAAGATACAATGAATCTACCTTAGGCAAACACTCGCTTTCCCCTTTTTACAACAGCAGTGAATCGAATTTTGTGGTATCCAAGGCTTGACTTCAGTCATTAGCTGCCTTAGTCCAAATTTTGGCAGCTTCATTCATCTCAAGTTTTTAGAGAAGCACCACACTCTTAGCAAATGCATCATTGGTACCTGAAGATGTTAGAAGTAATGTGTAATGAGACAATTCTATCTGTGAGCTTGCATTTCTTTCTGGGATTATAGTCCTCTGAACGTTGGTCAGAACTGTAGATTGTAGTAAACCCTTCAAGACATTGCTCTATTAATGATTATTTAAAATGATTAACTTCTGTTTTCAGGAAAACATTTAGTGAACACTTGACTCTTCTGCATGTGTCTGCATGTGTTGAAGCATTACCACTGCGAAAGAAGTACTGGCCTTGTAGACAATTCAGCCTTACAGTGCGATGTATGAAGCTATAAAAGCCTAATATTTAAAATATTCATATTTTAAGTTTAAAACTTAATATTTTAAATGACAAGCTGGTGACTGCATGAAGTTTATTCTCTAGAGTCCTCCAGTATGTCGTGCAGTTTGCTTCTTGGAGAGTGTTCCTGTTTTTCTGTACAGCACTGCTTGTTTCGTCAGTCTCTTCTGACCTCTATTTAGTTCTCTCACATGAAAGTCAAAATATCTGAAATTCAGAAAACTCATGATTAGTTTAAGCTTTTGAGAAAGTAGCTTTTCTATTCTTTTAATTATCTCTTTAATCCAGCAGTTACTTCAGTCTGAGGTTTTGCTTCCTGAGTGTGGAAATGCCACGGCTTGGAAAACTCACAGGAATATAAGGCCTGCTCTGTTGATTGATGGTATAAGCAGTGGTTGGTTGCTTGCTGGGTTCCTGCAGAGACTGCAGAAGGAGCTGTTTCATGATACAGGAGTGTTCTTCATGTCTTGCATGACCTTTCATTAAGGCAAAGGAGAACCTCTCAGATGGCCATGCATGGTAAATTGATCTAGAATTGTTTCTAATTGCCAAACAATCTGCCGTTAAGACTTCTTCCCTACTCTAACTGAAACAGGAAGAGAGTAAAGGGGAAGTCCTGTTTAAGAACATTGTTAATTTGTACGACTGCATGAACTTCAGACTGCTTAACTTGTTAGCCATCATTTCAGTAGGGAATAGTTTGGGGTTTTAAAATGAAAACACTGCTATTTGATAAAGTTGCTATTACAAAAGCAGCAGTCATGCTAAGTGTCTTCAATCCTTCAGATAAGGTAAATGTAAACAGCAGTGTGTATATCAACTGGAGAGTCTTGGAATAACAGCCATTTTTTTTCAGTCACATATTCCTCATAAAAGATTAAACCTCATAATGAATTCAAATTTCTCTTTTAAAACTCAACAAAACTTGTGACTTTCTATTAATTTACCTTTTAGAACCCAGAAATTGTAATAAAAAAAAAATGTCAATGTCACTTCTGGGGTACATTTAAGACTCATGATGATGAATCGAAAAGTATTTCTATTTCTAAGCATCTTTTATGATTAAACATTTCCCTCTTAGCTGTTCAGGCTACGTTCACTCAGTTGTCTCTTCATGAGCCAGGTGCTCTCAGAAGAGATTCAGCAACGACTCTGCTGAAATGATACAGTGCCACTGAGTTGTTCAGCTGCGCACCCTTTAACATATGGGATAATGACCTCTAGCTCTTACAGAGAACTCTGTTCTCTATGAACTTTCTATTTTGTTAGTGTTCATTTGTATCTTCTGTGAAATAGTTGATGAGATCTTGTACTCTTCTAAGCTGTTATGGCAGTCTGTCTCTAAAAAGTAAGATAAAACTTACTTTCCAGAGTGGGAGACTTAGGAAGAACTTTTTTTCATTATGTTCAGGTGCATTTCTGAGTTAAAATTACCTTCCTTATTAAGTAGTAATGTTACAAGCAGCTTTGATTCTTTTCCTAAGATATGTGCACTGTGGGAGTGTTACCACACTTTGTCATATGATTTTTTTGGGGGGGCTGTCTTGAAGATATTATGTTAAAACTTGAAAATAAATGAGGATGGAGTGAAAACTGAAACATACAGAAACAGCTCTTGCCACTGTAGCCTGTTTGTATGTAGATCTGTTTGATCTCCGTTGAACTAATTAGCTTAAACAAAGGCTTTCCTGAGATAATCACTTTGCGAGTCTTCTCCTATATAACAGCAACCAGCTTTAGTGTGTTGAAGGTCATATGCTTTGCAGAAAGGAGTACTAGTCAGTGCTTAAAATCTGAATACACAAAGTTCAAGTGGATCTGTAAGTTAAATTGAATTGCACAGGATATGTAACTGTTGGAGCTTTGACTTCTGAAGGCTTGCGAGTTGGCTGGAGTGTCTTAAGATTTAATTTTTTTGAATATTAAAATACATTTTCTGTAGACTGGTATAATCTGTGAAACAAGTATTAAATGCAAATTAGATTTCCTATAAGTAGGAAAGATTTGGGTAAGGGTTTTGTTGGTGTACTAGATCCTGTGCAATAGTAAATATGCCATCTGTGAACCTTCCTACTTGCATTTGATTGTCAAGCTCATGTGGTAAGCTCTTACTTCAAGCTGCTCTTAAATTTTAAAAAGGTAGAACACATATTATAGCTTGCTTACAAATAAAATATTTACTGTTACTAAATGCTTCTACCTACAAGAAATTATTTCAGAAGTCCTTTTTGAAGCATGCTGAGCTTTCATGGCTGTCTCATTCATAACTATTTTTCAGGGAAAGGAAAAACATGACTTTTGTTGTAATCAACAACTATTTAGAGTGCTGTTACAAGAACACTTCAAGAAACATGTCTGCAGCTTCTAGGTCAACACAATATCGTCTCGTGGCACTTAAATGAGTTTTAAGTCTGTAGTCTTTTCATGCTTTAGTATAATGTAAACTTCTGCATGTAAAGTCATGTAACTTTCTCTTTTGAGTTTGATATTTTTCTGAACCAAACCTGAAGGCTCATGATATTTTGGATTTTTTAACACTGGCAAACATCTAAATCTTGTTTCATGGATTACAATTTTGAATTACTATCTTCATCTGGTAACAAAGCTCACTTAGTGATAAAAGTCAACTTGATTTGGGTAACCAGTCTAGAATGTAGTACTTTTCATCTGCTGCCATAGTCAAATTACATCAGTTGTATCGTTCAAACTATAGAAGTCAGAGCAGTCTTTTCAGAGATAATTGCACAAGTATCTGAATCCTTCTGCCTAGTAGGATGTGTACTATAACCATAAGGTGTCTCAACAGTACGGGTTTTTATTCTTGTGAATGTGACAGTTCATAGCTTTAAATAAAGTTACTGATAGTTTCAGTGATTTGTAAGGATAGGATTAGCTAGAAGTTGGTGTGCCTAATAAGACCTACTTCTCCCTCTTAATCATCTTAGCCTTACTTGTTTTGAGCTGGACATTTTGAATTAAACTTTTAAAAAAACAGGACTTGAGTAATTGTACTTCATGATTGACTTCCAGTTAGAGTACCTGTTACCTGAATTTAAAATTTGGGACGTTAGTGGACTAGGAGTGAATTGTTCTTAACTAATAAGCCATGTTAGGAAACAGTTGTAAGTGCCACTATTTAAAATTCATGAATATTTAGATGCAAAGGCATTTAGAGAAGACTGGAGTGGCCACCTCTGATAATGCTATAGAGTTCATGTTACTCAAATAACCTATCTCAAATTGCTGTTGAAAAACTGACTTCAGAAGGGAACACTGATCCAAACCTAAAATCTTGCCCTAGTTGAAGTGATAAAAATAATTGCTGTAAGATCTTATGTGGCTTAAAAATATGCTTTCTTTTATGATGTTATATTTCACTGCTTTTAATTTCGTTATACGTTGCCACTTTCTTCTTACAGAAGCGGACTGTTGGAACTTGCTGTAACAGGAAACAAATTAATTTTGCAAGGTTTGACATCAGCTACAGTTAAGGATATTGCTTAAAGATGTTTGGAGTGAAATTTCTCTCTAAGGATCAGCAAAGAAACTAGTTTAACATTGGTCCATCCTGTACTTGTATACTGATAGGCTTTTGTTGAAATGCCAGGTAGATATGGGCTGCTGGAGCAGATCCTTTCTGATCTGTTAAACATACAGGATTTGGAGCAAAACTACTCATTACCCAATACTTGAAGTCTTTCCACTGTTCCTCTGAAGTTTGCAGGTGGACATCCATCCAGAGTAGTCTACAACACTTACAGCTGAGTGTAGCAGAGCCACACTGCTTTTGTTGTATTAATGCAACATTGCTGAATTTGTGAACTGTAAGAAGGAGATATGTTTGTGAGTTACGACACCACTGAAGAACATTTGACACCTCTTTCATATAAAGCGTTGCTAATAGCTGGTGACTGGACTATTGAGTCTTAACAGATCTAGATGGGTAAGAACTATAGGGCTGGAATGCAAAGCACAGTATGAACCGCTGATTAAGCAGTGTTATCCCACTCTTGCGGTAACTCCTACGTGAAAGCCCTATCAAGTCTAGCCATGGCTTAGCAGTAGGAAGTCTCAAAGCATTTCAGCAACTAGAGTAGTGCTTTTTACTAACTTCATGTCTATTCTTAGATTTGGGTATATTTGGGCATCAGGAGTGCAGAGTTCCTGTTAGAGGCTTGGTTGAGCTTTCCTTAAGGCCAGTCAGCATTATTCGTAATTGAGGTAAGCTTGATGTGCTTGGTTGTGGGGCTCGGTCTGTTCCTGCCTCATTAGCAGCTGCTGCAGAGTCTTCATAGCTCTACCAACTTAATTTGCCTGATCTGCTGCTGCTTATACTGCCACAGCTCATGATCAGATGACAGCTGATAAAGTCTCCTAGGTTACTGTGGTTTTGTGGTGTGGGTTTTTTTTTTGTGTGTGTATTTTTTGTTTGTTTGTTTTCAATTACTGTGGAGAAAGTCATGTTTTAAACTGATATTTTAGCTAGTTACCTTTTTGCTGTTCTGCATAAAACTTTCAACATCCCCTATGAATATGGCTTTGTGTCTTGTATCTTGCTAGAAAACAGGTACAAACGGTGCTCTTGACAGAATGTTGCAGCGAGAGGATTGTACAACTGCTGCAGGTGGGACAGTCCCTCCAGTGTTCTTCAACATTCTTCAGTGCAAACGCAGGACTGTAGCTCTGTGCTTAAAACATAGATAACATAGATAGATAAAGAATAATGATGTTGAGTAAAGAAACCAGTTGCGGTCTAAGACTTTCCTGGAACAGTCTTTAAAGTTGTGGTAGTTCGTGCTTGTACCTAGATCGCTTTGTAGACACAGTGATTTAGCCAAACAGCCCAGTGACCTGACAGGGTCAGATAACTGATAGACTTTTCTTTGTTAGGCACTTGTTTCTAGATTAGATCCATTTAATCTTTGGAATATGTTTTTTAATGTGGCCTGATTTTCTCGGTTCTAGGGAAACAGTCATATGACCCTTAAAAATCTTGTTGATGTGGAAGTGTCCAGCTTGTTGTTCTCTGAGACTGGCAGCTATGCTGACTCAGGAGAGCATGTATGATTCTTTGTGCTCAACCTGCCATGTTATGTTGGCAAAGTGGATCTGCAGATCACTCTGGCATGGCCTGCACATAACAGATCTATGTCCAGACATGTAAAGTATGTTAACTTATAGATAGATATGTGTGTTCATACAAGATGGCTGCTGAGCATAAATTAAATGTTAAGTGCTTGTTCAGGCTGAGAAAGCTGTGGGTAGATGCTAATCTCTGAGCTACAGAGCTCTCGCACTCAGGTGGAAGGCCTGATCTAAAGGAAGGCGGTGTCATGCAATAGGTTTGCTCTGTTCAAAGAATAACGTGTGGATGACGTGCAAGGCCTGAGTTGTGACGAAATGGGCTGGAGGGGGCACAACCTGATGTTGAGTTGTGAAAGTGCATGAAGGTCTGCATTGAGATACACGCTGTGTGCTACGGAAGTACTTGATGTGTGGGTTAGACTAGTGTTGAAACTGTTATTTTTGAGGTTTGCACAGTTTGATTTCATGGGAATGCACAAAGCCTTGCTTAGTCGGAAGTCTAAAATGAAGGTTTCCTGGTGCTTTGGTGATAAGTTGATGCTTGTGTCATCTTCAGTGTATTCGTACCTGACGAGACGTCCATTGGTGCTGAATGTTCCAAACTCCATTTCCCTTGTGGTGGTTTGCTTCCTGGTACTCTTAAAGGTTTCCTCATGCTGATGATCCATATGGATGTCCCAAGCAAAATTCAAGACTTAGAGGCAACAGCTGCTATAAGAAGTTAATGATTTAAGGAAGTATGATAATGTAGGGGCTTTTGAGACTACAAATATCAGTTTCATACCTTGTCACTCTGCCAGCTGAATGTGTACTGAAACTATTATAGGAAATATGAAGAGCTTAAGCAGAATTTGTTCTGTAACTTCAATGCAAAGCATAGGATTGACTTACAATATATTTCAGTGTAGTAGATGTCTAACCGAATGTGTATTTATTTGTTTTCCTAGACCGTACATGCCATCTGACTTGGGAACAGAACTCGCCATGGGACAGCATCAAAGATACCTCTCCAGAAGGGATCTTTTACTTGGGTGATGTGTCTGCTCTCCTGACTGTCTTCATACCCAAAGGATTTATTTTCCTTTTGGAAATATTTTAAATTGAAATCTTATTCCTTACTGGAAACTTTCTACACTAAAGACTGCACGCATCATGGGTGATATGGCAAACAACTCGGTTGCATATAGTGGTGTAAAAAATGCTGTAAAAGAAGCTAATCATGGAGATTTTGGAGTCACTCTTTCAGAGCTCCGTTCTCTTATGGAACTTCGAGCTACTGATGCACTGCATAAAATCCAAGAATGTTACGGAGATGTACATGGCATCTGTTCAAGATTGAAAACTTCCCCAAATGAAGGTAAGTCAATTTTCAGACTGATATGGAAGAAATTCTTATTTCAAAAAACTTTAGTCAAGCAAGCTAATTCTTTTCTGTTACAAGGTTTATAAAGGTATTTAATTGATTTAATTATTATAATAAAATGCTGCTTCCTACTCCTCTAAGGCGGAATGATAGCTCAGTATGTAATGCAGCAAGGGTTTCCAGCTGGTCTAATTACATGTGCCATTTTGGATTAGTGACAAAGTTACACTTTGGAAGAAACTTTTTTGATGGGTTGGGGGTTCAGATCTAAAGTAGCAGTGTAACATGGCAATGTTTAATTTAGTGTGAGAATAGAGTCTTGTGATGAGCTCATGTGAGTTGCTGTTCAAAATTCAGATAATGCTAGTGACTTGTACAAATACTACTTGCATGTGGTTATGTAAAATTAATATCTCAAGTTTAATAGTAAATCGAGCTAATAATTGTGAAGATCCAAAATCAAGATTTTGGCAAATTGTGGTGTCTCAGTATTTAAGTGCTTATGTAGCTGTTACTAGTGCAGCTTGACATTGCTGGCAGTGAAGTACCTCTTGTCTTAATCCTGGAAAACTGTTGCATTCTATTCTTAAATGCTACAGAAAGGTGTGTCTCCTTGCATCAAGAACAGCCTACTAATGCCTTAAGATACTTTTGGGTGCATTTAGGAGGTTTGTCTCAGGTTGCTTTTGAAGCCCTCATTTCCCTTCTGATGTTCACCTCATGCAGTAGTGTCATCATGTGGCCTGGATTCCTCTTACTGAAAAGGAGGATTTCTCTAGAAGATTAGCTATTAAGTGTAACCCGTCAGTACATGGGACTAGACCAGAACTAATCTGAAGAAAACTTAAAACATAAATAATGCAAAATCTTGGCAATGGAAGAAATGTACTTCTCTACAAACAGAAACTGAGGTTAGGGTTAAATACTATTTTTACAGCAGTCTACAAGATGTATGTTCAAGAACTGCTCTTACTGAAAGGATGTGTATACCTTGATGCACTGGGCACAAAATACCTAGGAAGATGCAGAATTCACATTGCTCAATTTTAGCAACCATGTTAGCAGATGAGACGCAGGGGTGTGTGAAGGTACCTGAAACTAGAATAGCCAGGTGACCTGTTCCTGCAGCAGGGCTCAAGCTTGAGTGACAGTTCTACTGTACTGAAAATTGTGTGGTCAGGATCTTTTATTTGAAAAAGGATTTGGCATTTACATGCATTTAACTGAAGATTACAGGACAGTGCAATGACAAACTTGATAAAAGGACTTAATTCTGAAGTGTCAGAGTAGCTCATAAATGCAACAGACCCAGCAGTAATACTTGGTAATTGTCTCAAATGGTTAAGGAAGATGAATTAGAGAAAACATACCGTGCCTTCTACAAAGTTGTGGTTTGTTCCTAAGACATGTCAGGAATTTTTAGAAAGCAAACTTCTCCTTTATATAATAAGTTGCTGTGAATTCTTTTAGAGATATTAGGGAGTGTAGACTCTTTCTAGGAGTAATACTAGGTCTGTATTGTCAAATTCAAGTTGTAAGAATATAAATGGAGAAAATTCCAATGGAGAAAATCTATGCAAGACTGTGAAAGCATCTCAATATTATAGAAGTTCTAGTTTGTTGAAACTTGTGTGTAAATATACCTAGTTGTACTAGGCAGCTTCCTAGTCGGAAGCTTTCTGTATGACACAATTTGCTGGCTTGCATAACTGCTGGTGGCTTCACAGCAAAAGTACAGCTCAGAAATACCATGCAATGGATGAGAATTCTTTGGGCCATTTCTTGCTTCAAAGCAGTTGACAGTGCTAGGCAACATGTTTTCAGCCAGAAGGTGGATCGAATCTACCTGCCTCAAAATAAAAAATGGGAAATATCCTTTACAAGAACTACTAGAAAAGACATTCTAAGCAGACTTTACTGCTTAGTATTTAATACATGTGCCATGTTCTTTATGTGTACAAATGTATGCATATATAAATGTGTTCAAATGCACTTGTTCACAAATATCAAAATAGTAAAATCCCTCCCTATGTTCTTGAGAGAGGTACCACCAAAACAGCAGTGTTTCCACAGGTCTACATCGTCTTCATTCTGTAATAGTATCTATTTGTAGATTTACATAAATTTTTTTTTACACAAAACATCAACTGAATCACATAAATGCCATCATTACAATATATAATGAACAATACAATGTAGTAGTTAGACCTCAGGCCTGTCATGAACTGTGAAATTACTAGACACATGGTAGATGTAGCAAGCTCAGTAATTATACACAATCGCTTACTGTAAATATTCAAAATTCAAATGCTCTTTTCTTTGCTAGGCTTATTTACTAATATTTTAAGTCCACTTTAAGGTGGCACTTTGAATTTCAGTTTCTTAGAAGCTGTTTTCCATTCATCAGAAGCCTTTACTCTGTGCTTCTGATATGCTGCTAGCTGGTACCTTTTGAAGAAAGGAAGAAAATGGTGTCACAGGAGCTATACAACTAGTCTTCTGAACTCTGCTGTTTTCAAAGGATTAGATAAATGACTTCTGATATAAAGTCAGAATATATTGTGGCCTTTTGGGATGGTCAGCCTGTCCTGAGCTTCTCTAGATCCCATAATACAACTTAATTCTGAAAGTAGTCTTGCTGTGTTCCTTTTTTTGAGTTTGAGAGAATAAGGAAGCATCTCAAAGCTTAGACTTCAAGCGAGAAGTGTGTTGATTTAGCTAAACAGTAAAAATGCTCCTTTTTGTTAAACCTCTAGAGGTATGAATCTATGAATGCTGAAACGAATCTAACCTATATGCTATGAGAGTATTTTTTTAATATTGAAATAATCGAAGCACTTTTAAGCACTTTGCTTTTCAGTTAAGCAATTATTTAGCTTTTTTATTATTATTATTTTTGCATTTAAAAGTGAGTCTTGCATTTCAGTAGGCTTTGCCAAGTGTCTTGTTGTATCATGTGATGGTTTAAGGAAATGTCTGTCAGAGATGTGTCCACTAATTCAGAAATTCCGCTCTTTCACTATGGAAACCAGTTGCAGCAGTCATGAGTCTTGTTAATTACCTAGTCTTTAAATTGGTATTGATCATAACTTTTGTGGTACAGAAGGGTGGAACTAACTGGAACTCTGGTTGGTACCTAGCGAGAATTGTGTCCACTTTGCTTTTAGAAGTGCTGGCTGTTTAAATATGAAATAGTGTTAGAGAGCTGGAAACTACTGAAAAAAAACAAACAGGAGGTACTTACAGCAGACGTTGATTGAATGGTCTTGTACCAAATATGCTTTGTATTCCTTTATCTTTAAGGGCTTCGTTAACTCCTGCAGTGTGATGCCTTCTAGTGAACTCTTACTGCCAGGCTTCCTTAGCTCCTGGAGCTGAGGCAGTGAGAGGATTCTTAAAGAAATGCGCCAAATAAGTAGGACCTAACTTATGCAAAGTTATGATGACAAACCATAAAGGATCTGCTTCAAAGTGCAAAATGTGGGCTGTCTTTTTTTATATGGGAAAAGGTATGAAGAGACTCGAGCCTCAGAACAAGCTGCAGCTGCTGTCCAGGTGGAAGGATGCAACAGCAGCGCTGCATAGCTGCCTGTCACCACCCGGGGCCTGGATAGCTTCACCAGGCTTGTGATAAATGCTAGATTAATTGTAGACTCCTAGGATGCTATTCTGAATACAGAATCCCTACAGTGGGTGGCAGAGTTGGCTTCCCAGGCTGTGATCTGGCTGCTACTCAGTCTCTGCAGTAATAACTCTACTGATAATCTTGCCTCGCAAACCTGTTTACTTTGTACTGAGCTATGCCTCTTGATGTGCCTGTTGCTGTGTCATACTAAGTGCAAGTAGGTGGACCTTCAGTTTAGTTTACTTTGGCAAGGTGTGATTTTAATAAATAGTTATTTGCTGCAGTGAAATTGATTAAGGGTGATGCATGATTGTTTAATGAATAGCTTTTTGGTATTACATATGAGTATGTAATATATGCTCACGTATGGAGTAGCATTTAATTCTACTTCATGAATGGGAGATCTGAATCACTTTTAATGTGAAGGTGGAAGGCAAACAATCATCACTAACTTTGTCTTCTTATTAAATAGGTTTAAGTGGAAATCCAGCGGACATAGAAAGGAGAGAAGCAGTGTTTGGGAAGAACTTTATACCTCCTAAAAAGCCAAAAACATTTCTTCAGTTAGTATGGGAAGCACTACAGGATGTTACACTAATTATATTAGAAATTGCAGCCATAGTATCCTTGGGCCTTTCTTTTTACCAGCCTCCAGGAGGGAATGAAGCATGTAAGTATATATTTTTAAAAAGTAGCTGTCTTCATATATCATGCTACTGATTATTCTTGGTCTAACATAACTACCCTGTAAATCTGATGAAGGCGGCATGTCTGAAAAAGCAATTTATTGTTCCTCATTGAGAGAATATTAATGAAACTTTTACTTGCCTTAAAATGGCAACATGAGATTGCCTAGGTCGTTATTCAGGCTGTTTCTGAAAAGTGCCTAGTGCTTAAGTGCCTACTGTTTAGTGAAGTAAAAGCAGCAGAAACAGTAGATTGTCTTAGATTCAGCCCTGTTTCAATGTGAATGTTCTAGCTTTACCTCAAAAATATTTAGCCATTTATATTTTGTACTTTCTGTAGAGAATCAATATATTGTAAATTTTCCTTTGTAAAACTGGTTAACTAGTTTTCTAGGGCAGCCTTTTTAAGACATTGATAATGAGATAATAAGTGCTGGGTGGCTTTCTGTATCAACCTCTCTTGTGTTCAGAGAAGCAAGGGTAAAAATTCTAGGTGATAGAATTCACACACTCACTCACATAAGAGAACTTTAAGGTTTTCTAGCTTTGTGATTATCCCTGAAACTAAATCAAAACTGTAAAGTCTAATTAGTAACGTCATATTCTCTTTGGCTAATATTTTGTTTTATGAAGTAAATGTTTATGTTAACTTCTATCTAAAATCTGTGTTCTACAGTATGCGGAACAGTAAACGTTGGTGAAGAGGAGGAGGAAGGGGAAACAGGTTGGATTGAAGGAGCAGCAATCCTCCTATCTGTAGTTTGTGTGGTATTAGTAACAGCTTTCAATGACTGGAGTAAAGAGAAACAATTTCGGGGGTTGCAGAGCCGAATTGAACAAGAACAGAAATTCACAGTCATCAGAGGTGGCCAAGTCATTCAAATACCAGTCGCTGACATAATCGTTGGAGATATTGCACAAGTGAAATATGGTAAATATATTTTTAAGTTGAACAGTTAAACTTTTTATTTTTCCTAGTAAGAAACTGAAGTTAACTTCCCTAATAATCTCTTTTAGGTGATCTCTTACCAGCTGATGGTGTACTCATCCAAGGCAATGACCTCAAAATTGATGAAAGCTCACTGACTGGAGAATCCGACCATGTTAAGAAATCTTTGGACAGAGATCCTATGCTGCTTTCAGGTGTGTGACATTTGAAAATGCTGGAAGAAATTAACAGGTTTTGGGGGGACTGATTGTTTGAAGTTTTGAGGTTAAAATCTATCAACCTGGACCTTATCACTAGAAGTATCCAGAAACCATAGCACAGCTAGCAAAAAACTCCATCAAAGTGATCTGACCCTTAAAACTCACAAAAATTCTTGCCTGTACAGTGTACAGTTGCTTTTTTCTTTTTTTCCTCAATTTTCTGGATAATTTTGGCAGTTAAATCGCTTGGAAAATGCAGTAATTTATGCACGGTCTTACAGGTTCTCAAACTTCATATTAAAAAAGCTGTTTACTTTATACTCTGCAGTACAACTGTTGAAGTTTCAGTGGAAAACCTGATGCAATCTTTCAGGTACGCATGTGATGGAAGGCTCTGGAAGAATGGTAGTTACTGCTGTAGGTGTGAACTCTCAGACTGGAATCATCTTTACCTTACTTGGGGCTGGAGGAGATGAAGAGGAGAAGGAGAAGGAAAAAGAGAAGAAAGACAAGAAAAGTAGGCATCATAATCTTAAAGGGCTCGGAGGCGGGGTGTGAAGCGAATATTACTGGACGTAAAAGTGTGTTAGTTGCCAGGAGCCAGAAGACTGACCAAAAAAATTTAAAACCTCATGCTTTCTCTTTCATATATGAATGATCCTGTAATCTGATAGTGTATACTACTGTTAATAACTGTTATGTGGATTTCTAATTAAACTTCAGTTATTATTTGATCAGTCATAGGTTGAAAAGCTTGTAAATCCTAACTAGCCTTATAACATGTAAATTATTATGCTGCTATTGTGTGCAGCTTCTACATGCCTTCATGCTTCGTAGCAAATACTTGCTTATGGCAAATAGTTTATTACTAATGATTAAGGCTAATAAATATCTAGTTCTGCTTTTAAGAGATGATGTCGTGTATAGTGATTTCTACTATGGTGAATGTGCCACTTGAAGAGGAACAGCTTGAATCGTTGATAACATAGTGCTGACTTTGTGTATAACTTCAGTATAAATATGACCTATTTTGGTGAAAGACGGTGCTTTCCTGCCAACACTTTCCATCCAGAGTTAAAACTTCGAATGCTCTGATTTATATAAGACAAAAACCTAGTGACCTTTTCCTCCAAATGTTTTTTGTGAGGCTGGGGTGCAGGGGAAACGATTACGCCACACAGAATTTTAGAGCCTTCTTGTGAGGTACAGAATGGCGTATCGTCTTTGATTTGAGAGGCTTGATCAGTAACCAGCATTGCGAGGTCACTTTTCTAGGTCATAGCCTTTATCCTATCTGTGTAAGAATCAAAGCTTAGTAAAGTTAACTAGTAATGCTTTGGTGCTAACTTTTACAAGGCATGGTCAGGAAGAACATCATCACAGCAAAATTCTTGTAGAAACTGTTGTGAGGTCTGCTGGGTGAGACCTGACAGCAAAACATACTCCTTTATCAGAGTAACAGAAATAGTAAAGCCATACAGAAATGTGCTTAGGAATCACAGTGCTCTTCAGTTCTGGAAGGTTGTTGATGTGTGCGCCCTGTGCAGAACCTGGTATCAAACTGTGCTTATGTCTTGTTGGCTTAATCCATAAACATTTAATTTTTAGCCCTTCTTGAAACTTATTTCCTGTTTATAGTTAAGAGTTTCAAGCTCAAGTGGTATAGTGAACAGCGAAAGCTGAATTGCAGCACTGCAGCTATTTGTATGGAGTAGTTTCTTATTTTCTTATGAGGAAGAAAAAGGAAGCAAGCAATATTCCAGCTGCTACAGGAGATATGGGAAAGATCATAGATCTCTCGCGGTATATTATTCTATAAGAAAACAGCTTTATGGAAGATGTTTCTAGTTCTAGTTCTAGTGCCTCAATACTTGTCTCCTGAGATGGACAACTTCCTCTTTTGCTCAAATTGGAAGCCTGATAACCTGAATTTTACCAAGGAGAATCTTAAACTAAATTGGCTTCTCTGTGAATGTTAAGGAGATTAAAGTGGTTATTTTTAGTTGTCTGTATGTGCCTTAGTTCAGAGTGAAAGCATATGTAGATACAGGGAATTAAAAGTATCTCAAGTATAGAACTTTGTTCTTGTAGGAAAGACAAAAGAACGGGAGGAGAACAAATATTAAGTTAACAGATAACAGTGACGTCTTAGAGTGAGGTGACATCTTCCAGAGAAGACAAACATGTTTTTCTCCTCAGCTATTCTGAGTATGCTGGGGGGAGTCTCTTATGTGTAGAGATTATACAGAAGCCATAATTGATGTCATTACTTATCAGTGAGTAATGCATCAAAATTACATATGTCAGATACTTAGTAGTGAGGCTGCAAATTGTGGTTTTTGTTCAAGTTCTTCAGTTTCCTGTTTTCATTTCAAGCTATTACAAGTAGTTACTGTAATCTTTTCTTTCTCTTGTTTTTAGAAGAGCTGACGTTATCTCTAGATGATGTAATGTCTAATACCTGTTAACCTGAAAATCCAGACAAAAAAGATAGGGACCCCCTATGTATATGATACGTAGTTCTTTCAGTTATATTTAATGCTTTATTCATGAATCAATATTCATCATTTTAGTGTCCTTTATGATCTTTTGCTGAACTCCACTCCTGAACGGAGGTAGGAGCAATATTTTATGATGAACTTGAACTCTTCCGTTAGTGCTCTAATGTTGGTGTGTTGCCAACAGATTATCTTCATGCTTGCGTAAATAGGGTTAGCATAGATCCAGTAATCCAGGGCTGTGCCTCCATTAAGCTTTGGTGTGGATTTATAAATATTTTATACTACAGTAGCTTCTGCAGTGTTATACAAAAGCATTGTTTCTGGAAAGGAGATCTTACAGTTAATTATAGTAGTAATCAGATATATTTGTCAAGATCTGGAATAACAAAGAATGAGACTTTAACAGAGCCTTTTCTAGAAAAAGTTTAGGCAAACCTTTTAAATGTTTACCTTAGAGGTAAACTGCTACCCTCTGCAATCACCTTCCCACTAAACATATTTCAATGGGGCAACAGTCTGGCCAGGACAGGCCTTTTGCTCTGTTTCCGCCTAGTCACTGTTGAGTTTGTTGTGCAAACTTAACTGTAATAATATAATACTGCAGGAAGTCTTGTAAAGGAAAACTGCAGTCCAAAGACCTGGTGTGAGCTTCTTCTTGCTGCCGAATGTACTCAATAGTAGTGCTGACTTACATTTGAAGTCTCAGTCATGTCAGTCTTCTGTCTCCAGTGTTTCAGATAAATATTATTAAATGCAGCTTTATTATTATTATTAATATTATTATTTTCATAATTCTAAACATAGAAATAGACTTCACATGACTGATTTAAAATATAACTTGTTCCCCTCTCCACTCTCTGACAGGTAAAAAGCAGGATGGAGCTGTTGAGAACCGTAATAAAGGTAAATGCAGTTTCTGTGCTTCCTTCTTAAAGTCCTAATTTTCAAAGAGAGTATACAATATATATATTCATATGAAGGATACTTTCTTAGTAATTAAGTCCAAAATGTTTGTGCTAAAGGAACATCACAGTCTCAAAGTGGGTACGATGAAAATAAGCAGGAATGATTTTGAAGCTATCTTATTTAAATGTTCAGATATTAGAGTGTCACTGGATGGAAGGTACCAAAATACTGATGTTTAGTGGGGACTGGGATTATCAAGCTTTATAAGTACCATTTATTAAATGGATTTCAGAATGGCTAAACTTTACTTGCTCGCTACTTCTAGCTAAAGCTCAGGATGGTGCAGCCATGGAAATGCAACCATTGAAGAGTGAAGATGGGGGAGATGGAGATGAGAAAGACAAGAAGAGAGCAAATCTGCCAAAGAAGGAAAAATCTGTTCTCCAAGGCAAACTTACGAAGCTAGCAGTGCAGATTGGCAAAGCAGGTATGATTTGATACTACTCTTTGTTTGATGAACCTGAATAAAGTTGGAACATAAATAGCTCATAGGAGGGTTACTTCAGTAGCTATCCTGAACCAGTTTGACCATTTCAAGTACGAAATACTAATGTTTGCAATTTTGCTTCATGCGTGACCTGTGCTGATGGCTTCTTAGACTGCATTATGTAAATTTTTTTGTTTGCCTTTTTTTTTTCTTGATTTAAATAGACGCACAGTTTAGAATCTCAGCTGCTAGGACAGAACTTTCCAACTTCCTACCATTCATAACAGTTGCCCAATGTTATCTTTAGAAAGGTAATCACTTAATGATTCACCTAGAGAACTATAAATTAACTTACGTGGAAAAAAAAAGTAATAGAGTGAGGTTCTCTCTGACATTTCCAGAGGCTTAGGAATTGTAATTTAAATATGCGCTAGTAGTAAATAGCAGTTTTACTGCCTTTTTTTTTTTTTTTAAACTTGCGTGATATTGTCTATCAGCCAACTTTATAGCTATCTGTCAAAACATTTGATAACTGTCGCTCACTGAAGACAAACTAAGATGGCAGCATAATCCAGTGCTCAAAAATCACTGATACTAAGTTCTAGGTTATATTGCCTACCATGTAGTGGTTTGATTCTGGTATTTCAGGCATTTTCTTGCTGCATGTAGAATTGTTGAAACATTCAGATTAGAAGGGACATCAGGAGGTCATGTAGACCAATCTCCATCTTAAAAAAGTGCCATGTTACAATATGTTGTAACATAGTTGTGGAGTTGAGGAAAAAGAAAAAAAATAGCTTTAGCTCTGTGATATGTTTAGTAACACATCTTCAGTGTTGTTGTTTTCCATGTTTCATAAGTAAGAACCTTTGCTGTTCTTTTTGTACCTTTTGACCCTTCTTAATTTCCTACACACTCTTCATGTTAATCATCAACTTTATGCATGCATTTTTCTGTCCTGCTTCTTTGGCTTGTGCCTCACTGGAGTATTTTCTGTGAAGAACTGACACCTCAGTGACTCCTGTTCCTCTATTTCCAGCCAAGCCTGTTTTCCTTCATTGCTTTTCTGTGATGTCTTACACGTGCCACCGAGCTTGCTAACAGTAGTTTCTCCAATTTACCTCTTCAGCTATTTCCATTTTATTGAACACTGTGCTTATCTTCTGTACTAAATATCCAATCCTCCCTAGTAAGTGGGGTATGAATTGTTACCCTCTTTGAATAATGCACCAAAACCCCAAAAACAAAACTTAAGAGCTGTTGAATTTGTTCAGTAATTGTTCTGATTGATCAGTTTGCCTTAGATACTAATCTTTTCTGTTTACATTTGGATCTAAACTTTTCAATAAAGTTAAAACATTTTTGCTTTTACTTTTTTTTTGGTAAAGTCAGAAGTGCTCTGGACTATCCCATGCTTCCTGATTTGCCTGTTCAAAATTGTAGAGGTAAACTAAGTTCTGTGAAGGTAGAAATCTTAACATTTGACTTATGCAGAATCTGTACTGACGAATGTTTAAGATGACCTCTGAAAATGCTTTATTCTCTTTTAATAAGGTTTACTGATGTCTGCAATCACAGTCATTATCCTTGTACTGTATTTTGTGATCGATACCTTCTGGGTTCAGAAGAGACCATGGCTTGCTGAATGTACACCAATTTATATTCAGTACTTTGTGAAGTTTTTTATTATTGGAGTTACTGTCTTGGTGGTGGCAGTACCAGAAGGTCTTCCACTTGCAGTCACTATATCTCTGGCTTACTCTGTTAAGGTAAGTGGGCAGGTGGGGAACAGACTTTTAAAGTAGGTGAAATCATCAGCTCTAAACTCTCAGTTGAAAAGAGCATCAGAAGCAGCATGTTTCTCAGTAACAGACTGAGGGAGGCTTGCTTTCCTTTCTTCTCTTAGCTGTACAAAAAATGCACCACGGTATTTTTTCTTAATCTCAGAATTCACGCTAACATAAATGTAAACAGTGACAGCCTATTGTCACCAACTAAAGATGATGATTTTACTGTTTGGATTCATCTTTTTTTAAAGGTGTAAGGTGTATTTAGTCCTTTGATACAGTTTGATGATGTTAGCGTAGCATTTGCTTATAATAAATTGATGTATTAGAACTTGTAAATAATACAAACTTCTGTTAGCCTGAACTTTCACCTAACATATTAAACAAGCAATTACTGAAAATGTTCTTAGATTTTTACTCCGTGAAGGCTGAGAACAGCTTCTTGTTCTATTTCTGAATTTTGCAGGACATAGCATACTATTTATTATATAGTATGCTTTTTAAGCTCATGTTCTTTGTCCTCTGACATTTCTTCATGCTTCGGCACCCTGAAAGTGTTTTGAAATGTCATTATATAGCCATGGCTATATATGCTCTGTTCTAAAACTTCCCAACTTACACTAATAACTTGTAGTGGTTTTCCTGTTGTAGTGCTTAAAATTACTCTCTTCGAAGTTAAAATGCTATTCAAGCACATTAGATAAAGACTTTTAAAACAATGTTAGGCTTGTGTTCACTCTGTTAGCAAAAACACTAGGAATTCGGTTTGTGTTTGATATTAAGTTTGACTGTAGCATATTTGAAATATGGATCGTGTGATATATATTCCCTATAGACTGTGGTAAGACTGTGGTATGGCCCATATGGCCTTTTCTTATAAGAGGAAAAACAATGGACTTCAAGCAACAAATGGAACTTTTGCCATTCGAGTGAGTTCCAGCTCAGATTGACAGTGTATCTGATAAAGCTCGATATATGCCTCTGCTCCACTTCTAAAGAATATCAAAAACTACTTCATCATAATAGTCTGAGTAATATTAATAGTTTCAATTTGATTGACACCTAGATGTGGGAGATTAAGACTGCTTCTGGAAAATGTGTTCAAAATGTAGCTTATTGTGACATGACAAACCTTGGAGAAATACTTAGAGAATAGGGAGGAAATTCTTACTTGGTAAGACGTTAGATAACGTGTATTCTGAGACTGGGGTCTAAAACTCAATATCTTAAATGAGAATTTCTGGAGCATGAACTACAAGTCACAACTGTAGTTGACTCCTGTTGACTCCTTTTGTCTTTTTAGAAAATGATGAAAGATAATAACTTGGTGAGACATTTAGATGCATGTGAAACAATGGGTAATGCAACAGCTATTTGCTCAGATAAAACTGGAACATTGACCATGAACAGAATGACAGTGGTCCAAGCCTACATCAATGAAAAACATTATAAGAAAATTCCAGAACCAGAAGCTATTCCAGAGAAAACTATGGCTTATCTTGTGACGGGAATTTCTGTTAACTGTGCTTATACTTCCAAAATTCTGGTAAGTTGATTTCCTCATTTTAAAGACTTAATCTAAATATGTTCGTCAAAGTATCCAAATTGTCTGTTGGTCGTATGATAGTCAGTTGCTAACTTTGTTCAAGATTTTTTTGCATCTGCTGTAAATTACTCAAAAGTTTATTTGGAACTAAAAAAATTGGTTTCTATAAAATTATTTTCATTTGGTGATTCAGAAGATCTCAGGAAGCTAAATTTCTCATAAAAAGATAAATTCATTTCATAGTCCTGTCTAAATTTGTTTTATAGGAAGGGGATGCTTACTCAGAGAACATCTTAGCTTAGTCTGGATGCTGCTTCAGTGTAGAACTCTGAGAGTGGCATAGTGTTGTCTGGAATGTAATGAGAAACTCTAAGTGCTAATAGCGATTTTGAGTTTTTATTTCAGGTAGTATTTCTGTGTGTCTGTAGATTATAGAATTCTATACACATTTGCCCACAACTTCTTGAGCCTTCAAAAATATTTTGGAATGAATAGGATGGACCGCATTATAAATAGTGGACTCCTTAATACTGTATCAACGCTATGGGTGTTGTTTGACCAATACCTTAATTTCTCCTCTGTGTGCAACGTATTTTCTGCAACTCAAAACATAACCTCCTTGCTATTCCACGAGTATTCACCATAGCCAAATGTGTGGTTTGCAACGTAGATGACTGTCTTAGCCTTAATGAAGTTGTGATCAAGATACTTGAAGAAGTGTTAGGCTGAATAAGTGCTGCTGCCTTCCCCCTCCCCGCCCCAAACTGCAATGTTACAGCTACAAAAGCTCAAATATATTAATAGAAATACTGAAACATATGTACTGTTAGAAAGTACATGTTCCACATTAGTGAAGCAAGAACTAATTCTGGTATTGGCTTCTAAAGGACTGGAAATTGGAAAGACTGAAGAGTCAAATAGGCTATGACCTGGAAAACAGAACTTAAGAAGCTTAGGCTTGCTTTATTCAATGGAAGGCTAACAGGTGATGTGATCATGGTCTAAATCATCAGGAGAGAACTGTTACAGGAGAGAATGCCTTAATTTAGCAGAAACAAAGACATCTAGTATGCTCAGTTTTCGCAAACCCATCTGTACTTTTGATTTGCAAAATTACTGAAGATCCATTACACTTAAGCGGTTCAGTTGCGTATCTTGACCAATGGAAAATAGAAAAGATCTTTTCCTGTAGAAAGATCATTTTGGGATTTTCTACAAACTTAATGGGTAATTTTGAGTCTGTGACAAATGGATTGTAAGCCTAAACAGGTGCAGAAGTTGTTTTAAAAGCCAGCAGCATGACTTTGGCTCATGGCTCATGGGAATTTACAGATTAATCATTGCGAAGAACTAAGCTTTAACTTCCACATTTTCTAGATGCTGTACTTTAGTATTTGATAACTTCACCTCCTAGCCAACAATGGTTCTTGTTCTTTTTACAGCCTCCTGAAAAAGAAGGTGGCCTACCACGTCATGTTGGAAATAAAACTGAGTGTGCCTTGCTGGGGTTGCTCTTGGATTTAAAACGTGATTATCAGGATGTAAGAAATGAGATACCGGAAGAGGATTTGTACAAAGTATACACCTTCAACTCTGTTAGGAAATCTATGAGTACTGTGTTAAAAAACAATGATGGCAGTTTCCGGATATTCAGTAAAGGTGCCTCTGAGATAGTTCTTAAAAAGTAAGAGCAACTACTGTCATACTGTGGCACTTTAACTTACTTAAATGTTGTAGTAGCTGAAGAGACACTGATTTAAAAAAAAAAATCTTTGATAATGATGTAAAATTTTGCCTTGTTTACACCAAGTGCACCAGTCCCAATACCTTTTTGATAGCTTTAAGTTCCCTGGTTTCTCTTCCTCAATGGTTCCATTTTCTGCAGGAAAGTGGGCAAGTAGTATTTGAATTGTTTTCATTCAACGCTTCCCACCCCTCTAAAAATAAACAAAACCCTTAAAAGTGTAGCAGATCATTACTTTAATCTCTAAACTGTTTTGATACAGGAGATTATCTGGGAATTGTTCCACTTCAGATTTAGGTATGGTTGGTGAAAATGCTAACCCACCTCTGTCAATTCTGAACAGCTGATATGGTCAAACTCCAAGAAGGGCTTATATCTTTGAACAGTGACTCCGAAGACAGATTACTTTCAGCTTCAAAAGGCAGTACAAGTCAGTGCCAAACTTTGTAATTTTAATAAAGCATTGAACTTGACCAGCTGAGAAACTTACTATTTTTTAAGTGAGAAAGTAAGTTGTTTCCTTATAAATCTGCCAACCTACAGAAGGTTTTCTAAAGATATTAGAATTCAGGGGAGAAATCTTTCCCAGCAGTACAGATCTTTAGGTGTTAAGGGTTTGGCAGTGGCACCTAACCAAGTGAAGAGAGAACTCATACATAGATGAATCTTGTTTTCTAGGTGGCTGTGCCCAGTCTCTTTTCAGACTATTCCTAGTCTGTGAGTAGCACTTATGTAATGTTCATCAGTTTAATATTCTTTCTGCTGCTACTAGCTGCCCCAAACACTGTCTAGGGAAGCACAGATATTCTTGAGATGAAATTTGGATGCTATTGGAATAGTTGAAACTCTAAAACTACTTAAAACTATGAACCAACTAGGAAAAACATCTTAGCATCGTTAGCCGTTTTCTTTACACAAAACCTATTCAGTGTATGAAATTAATCTCAGAGCTTGTAACGTGGTTTGCCAACTGGACTACCCATTCTTTGCTAGCACTTGTATGACTTCATTATTGAGCATTGAAAGCATATGCATTGCTACTAATGGTAAACCTAAAATAAATGTAAACCTAAAATGTTTGTAAAGCTTACTAGCTTCCATTTATTCGTCTTAGAATGCTTTGAATTCATCTTTGAATTCATAAATAGAGTCCTGTAATTAGACTTAATATGAGATATCCTGAGTGGATGCCAGCTGACATTTGAACAGATGACCTAAATTGGGAAATTAGGATAGACTTCAAATTTCAGTTACAATAAAAATTACAAATTTTTAATTAAGGGCCTGCTTCATCTTCATTTCCTGGCTGAAGTGGAAACTTTTAATATGCTATTGCATCTGAGGATTGAAACCCTTCAACTAGATAACTAAACCTAATAACAGTTGTTTGGCAGATTATACTATATGGCTGAGTATCTTTCAGTGTCAAAATAGTACTTTTGAAGTAAATGCTGTTTTGATGGAAGAACTTTTCTAAGGACACAGATGGACAAAACAAAATTCATTGTTCAAAATCCCTGGCAGTGTCATACTTACGGCAGTAATACTGATGCAGCACATCTGCTTTCTGTGAAAGCAGGGGTATCTGCAATAGGAAAAAATGTAATGTACTGGATTGCTAGAGTAGAGCTTTGAATCTAGTTTATAAAACTATTTAAAAACAAAAAAAAGGTTTTTTTTCTTTTAGTGCTTTTTAAGAACTTTATGCCAATGTATCCTCTGAAATTATAAAAGCTAGGCCTCTTTCTTTTTCTCCTTTCTTTATGCAAAGTTCACTACTTTAAGGAGAGCATTGGTTCATCGTATTGCCAGAAATTGCTCTCCATACTTATAGCTATGTAAGCCCTGCAGATCATGCAGTAGGAAACATGCTATACTTCTGAGATGTGTACAACAGTTCACAAAGTGGGATTATTTGGTTGAACTTGAAACTAAGTTGACTAACTCAGCAAGCACAGATGTTAAAATCTGTTAACGGGCAATAGGGAATTGGATATTTCTGGGAGGTGAATAATACTTGTCTCCTAAGTTTCACTGGGCATTTCTTTTCATCGTAGGATGATCCACCCACTCAGTTAATGTTCTACAGCTGGACTGTTTTGCAATTACGAAATGATTAAGTGCATGTGCAGAAGATTACCTTAGAACTGCTGCTACTGGCTTTTTTTTTTTCTTTAGAAAGAATTCAGTGAAAATGAAGTTCATGGAAAACTTAACTGAGTTTGACCAATAAGCTGTTTAACACAACAAATTTTCTACAACAAAAAAATCTGGTAACTACTTAAACCTTGTTCACTTTTTTTTTCAGGTGCTTTAAAATACTGAGTGCTAATGGAGAACCAAAGGCGTTCAGACCCAGGGACCGTGATGATATTGTAAAGACTGTAATAGAGCCTATGGCTTCAGAAGGACTCAGAACCATCTGTCTGGCATTCAGAGACTTCCCAGCGGGGGAACCTGAGCCAGAATGGGACAACGAAAATGATATTGTTACTGGTCTGACATGCATTGCTGTTGTCGGGATTGAGGATCCTGTGAGACCTGAGGTAGGGTTACTGACTAAGCTGCAGCGATACTGTTAAACAGATGTTGATTCATGTTGTTAGTCATGTACAGAATGCAAGAAACTGAATTGCAGTTGTAAGTCTAAAGCATAGTTAATGAAAATCTAATTTCTTGGGGGGGAGGGGAGTTAATGGAGCTATAAAAGCAGATTAAAACTTCTTAACGTCACTTATGCCGGGTTACTGAAGCTCTGTAGAAACTAATGACTTAAGACGCTTACTAAGCAGCATCCTGAGTAGTCGGAACAGCTTCTTTTTTGTACTGCTAGAAATACAAAGACCATTGTATTATAATATTAGCCATTTTACTTGCTGACAGCTTTTCATGAGGAGTGAAAGAGAAGAACAATTATCACCTAAAGGGAAGGAGTTTTGGCTTGTAGTTGAGGTCTTGGAGGACAGTATGTCTTAAAAATAGTGAAAGCTTTTATGCTGTGTGTAGGTGGGACTCTAATCCTTGTTAGCATGACTTCACACTAAAAGTCAGACGCTAAAACCTACATTCCTTTTTCTCATTATCATAAATGAGAAGTCAGAACTTCGTGGTGTAAATGTAAAACACCTTTAAATATTGCAGTCTAACGAATGATGAAGATTCTTGCAGCTACAAAATATTTTCTAGCATTATTTGAAAAATTCTCTTTTTTTTTTTTTTTTTTTTTTTTAAGGGGAGGGTGGGGGAGAGGGAGGAAAAACAACAAAGTTTTCAGAATACCAGTTTGTGGGTTTCAGGAGAAGGATTAAGGTAAGCTACTTAACTCATATTTCAACATCTATGTTGATGTTTGTACTGTTTGTTATAGAGTACTTGAAAAAAAGATTATCCTAGTTTGAGATGAAAAGGTTTCCTTTCATTGACATGTCTAGATTTATTCAGCTAATGTACAAGCTGTAAGCCTAGAATATTTTAATTTATTTATTTATTCTGCATATAGGTACCTGATGCAATAAAAAAATGTCAGCGCGCCGGCATAACCGTTCGTATGGTCACTGGTGATAACATTAATACTGCTCGTGCTATTGCATTAAAATGTGGTATTCTGAATCCTGGTGAAGACTTTCTGTGTTTAGAAGGCAAAGATTTTAATAGGAGAATACGCAATGAAAAAGGAGAGGTGAGTATTTTGGCTACTGAATGTAGAAGGTTTGATATTTTATTCAGGTTTCTAACTGCAAAATTTAACAATTGCAGATATTGTTAAATTGTTAAAAAAAACAACTGCAAATTGTTTTTGCAGATAGAACAAGAGCGAATAGATAAAATTTGGCCAAAGCTTCGTGTTCTTGCAAGATCATCTCCTACTGACAAACACACACTAGTAAAAGGTAAATATCACACTAGTTTTATTTTATTTTATTTTTTCAGAAATACTGAACACTAAACTGCTGGCTTTGCTTTCTCAAAACTGACTATAAAGTACCCACTGTTATTTGAGGTTCTGCATAAGATTCTGCTCCTAGAAGATACTCATGATCATTAGCAGTGGGAAATGTCCATGAGGTAGTTGTCACTTGCCACACAGTTTTTATTACTTAAGAAATGAAACCAACTTGAACTCTCTCTTGTGATTGCTTCGTGACCCTGAGGAAGATGAAACGGTTTTATTTGTTTTTGTTTTCTTATCTTTAATCTCTGCTGTGTTGTCAATAACCCTGTGCTGTATTGAACTATAACCCTGAGATGTTATTGTATTTTAGGTATAATTGACAGCACAATCTTTGAACAGAGGCAAGTTGTGGCAGTGACTGGTGATGGTACCAACGATGGTCCAGCACTGAAGAAGGCAGATGTTGGATTTGCTATGGTATGACTCTTCATAATCTTCAGTATTTTAAACCCTATTTTGCTAAACCACCTTACCGAATCACGTATGAGAAAACTGAACAACCTTACATTTTTAGTTGCCTAATACACAACTAAATTAATGCAATTGAGTCAACATTCCTCTCACTTTTCACTGTGCTTTCCCTCCTCAGTCTTCCAATTTAATTGTGTGAAAAATGGTGAAATGGAGATATTTGGTGAAAAATGTTGGTGGTATTTGCCATTGAATAAAGCTTAATGTCATTGATGCTCAGTGATATTGCTCAATTGATTGATGCTTAATGATGCTTAATATCATTGATGCTCAAACAGTTGCAAAGCAAAATGTTTTTATAGAAAGGTTTGTTGCAAAGTGCAGCAACATTATACTAATAGTTTGGACTTAAGATTTCAGAAATGAGATCTGCTTAACATATGGCAAAATGACTTTTTATGGTAAATAGCATTTTGTGTTGACTTTTAGTAAGACTTGCATGGGATACATTTACGTTTGTCCATCTTCCATTAGATGATGAGACAGGGAGATTATCATTGTCGAGACTACTATTTGATGTTTAAAAGTTTTTTGGAGGCTGTACCAAGAAACATTCCCAGTACAAGTTTGCAGTAAATCATTTTACAACAAGTCTAGGACTTTCATTTGCCTGTGTGGTTCCTTAGATTATTTGGCTTCCTCAAAATTCTCAAGCAAGCTTTGAAACGTAGCCGAACTCGACTGTTAGACAGGGCCCATGAAAAATTAGTGGCTAGGGACTGAACTGCATATTCTAAGCTTACCTTGTGTTAATCATCACTGTGTTAAGCATTAATTTATTACAATGTCCTGATCAGTGTAGAGCAGTTATGGGAATCTCAGTATCACTTTGTGCTTTCTGGCTTGACCTGAGAGAATAAGGTGACAATACTTCAATTCCCTTCCAGATAATGATTGTCATTTTTTTAATATTACCATTTTATTTTATTTTATTTTATTTTATTTTATTTTATTTTATTTTATTTTATTTTATTTTATTTTATTTTATTTTATTTTATTTTATTTTATTTTATTTTATTTTATTTTATTTTATTTTATTTTATTTTATTTTATTTTATTTTATTTTATTTTATTTTATTTTATTTTATTTTATTTTATTTTATTTTTTATGTTTTTGTTTTAAGAAATACCTTTTCTTCATTCTGTATTTATTCTGCAGACAAGATCATCTTCTACTTCATACTTTTTCAACTAGCATTTGGCGAACAAGAGCTATAAAGAAAGGTCCTTAGAAAATCTGATCACTTTAAACATTTAGTTTGTAAACCAAACTGAGATGTTTTTACTCAAATCTGTTTTAAAGTGCCTATGAAAAGAAAAACTACCAATACTGGTTTCCCATGATATGCAGATTCCTAGAATAAGTGATAGTAAGTGCCCAGCATACTTTTACTTGAAACAGATTGATGTTATCAATTGAAACAGTTTTAAAGTGTTAATACTAGATGGATGCATGTCTGAAGTATGTAGACTTCATTTTTCTTCTCTTTTCATGCATTTAAGATAGACTTTCTGAATTTCCTCCTACTTTAAGTTTCTTCCTCAGCCTTAAAGGTGAGAAGGTATGTAAGAACTTGCCAGCAGGTCACTCTTTTAAGACGTTTTAACAAGGATTTTTTAAGATAAAAGCAAAGATCACACTCTTCCTAGAGTGGGTACTGATGTGCTGGCTCAGATGCTTTTTTTTGAGTGAAAAAAATGAGGGAAAAAAGAGCTTTCCTGCCACTTTCAGGGAGCTTTTTTCAAAAGCATAGCTTGCAAATTTGACAGCTACACATGCAATGTTCTCTGGACTGTAATGCTTTTGAATAGCTGCTGTAGTTGGCACTGCAAAAGAATATTTATTTTCATTTTCGAGAACATAGGTGCTTCATGCAAGTGTCATCTATGTTTATTTGTGTAAGAAGCACTTTAACTGCTTATCTAATTATCACTTAAAATAAACAGCATATAGTAGATGGCCTGAAAACACCTTTTTAAGCTGTACACATTGCTATGCAAGCAACTCATTTTCCTAGCAAAATGATCAAGGATAGAGATCATTGCATTTGTTATGAAGTTAAACATTTTGCTTCCAGTATTTCAAAAAGCTATTCTAGAGAGCTACGTATTAGACATAATGCAGAAGTTAAACTGTTTAGATACCTTAGGAGGCTATGAGTGTTTAAAACTTATCAGTGGTGTACACAGTCTCTGTTGATGTCAAAGCTTTTCTACAGAAAGTGTTTTGAAAATGTTTATCACATCTTGCTCTACTGCTGCAATCGCGTAGAGGGCTTGAGTGCAGACTGCACGGTAGAGCTGCTCCATCTGCTGGTCGCTGCCTTGCACAAGTCCAGTAACCTCTCCTGGGGAGAGCTCACAGGTTCTCTTCATGTTGACTGCCTCCTTTTATTACTGCTGCTTTCTTTAAAGGATATGCAACTTAATTTGATTTCTCAACTTTGATTCTTGGAGATTTAAAAACTATTTTAAATAGATGAACCCCATAAATAGCCCCATGTAGAGCTAGGTTTTTATAGAGACTCTTAAAATGTTTTATAACTTATTTATAACTAGTATTTCCCTTCGGAATTCTGTTAACCCATGTTTATTAACAAGCCAAGAGATTGTTACCACTTGAGTTGCCTGCCTCTAAATTTTGAACTTGGTGCTGTGGGCTTTTTAAACTGTATAATATAACATAGAATCACGGAATGCCTAAGGTTGGAAGGGACCTCTAGAGGTCATCTAGTCCAACCCCCCTGCACACACACGATCACCTAGAGCACGTGGCACAGGGCTGCATCCAAGCGGATCTTGAAGATCTCCAGAGAAGGAGACTCCACAACCTCTCTGGGCAGCCTCTTCCAGTGCTCGGTCACCCTCACTGTCAGAAAATTTTTCCTTAAGTTCCTGTGGAACTTTTGGTGCTTAAGTTTGTGGCCATTTCCTCTGGTTCTGTCAGTGGCCACCAGTGAAAAGAGGCCAGCCCCATCCTCCTCACTGCCTCCCTTGAGGTACTTGTACGCACTGATTAAATCCCCTATCAGCCTTCTCTTCTCAAATGTTGAGTTGAATATGTTGATTCTTCAAATAAAACTAAGAGGAGGCTAGCTCAGGACATTTTTAAACTTTTAAAAACTTTTAAACTTTTAAAATTTTAATTTTGCTTTAATGTCTTCCGAACTGTTAGTATTTTGATCTGCTTGATGTCAAATGATGTTCTTCAGCGTGCTGAGATCTTTGAGATTTTAAAAACAGAGCAGGCTTGCCACATTGGCTGCAATTGTATTTGATTTATCAGTCTAGATTTTAAATGTGCCACATTAGCAGGGCACTATATATCCTTCTGTAGCAAGGGACAATCAGGTAGCCAGCGTAATAGCTTCTGTTATGTAAGTCATCGGTGCATCCTCTAATATTTCATCCTGTGTTTCTTTCGTTTTCTACCAGGGTATTGCTGGAACAGATGTAGCTAAAGAAGCCTCGGATATTATCCTTACAGATGACAACTTCACAAGTATTGTTAAAGCAGTTATGTGGGGACGAAACGTATATGACAGTATCTCCAAATTTCTTCAGTTCCAGCTTACAGTCAATGTAGTAGCTGTAATTGTTGCTTTCACGGGCGCATGCATAACACAAGTACGTACTGATGGTGGATTGTTAGCTAGCAAAGGTTGAAAATGCCTTCACTGGTTAACTCTTGAATTCAAATGTTCAGCTAAATACTAGCCCAAAGAACATAATGCCCTGCAAAATATGTCCATGTTGTTTAAAAAATGCCTTTGATAGCTGCAATTTATTCACTCATGTTGGAGGGTTTATGTGTCTATCGTTATAGGATTCTCCACTTAAAGCTGTGCAGATGCTGTGGGTAAATCTCATAATGGACACATTAGCTTCTCTTGCCCTGGCGACAGAACCACCCACTGAAGCTCTCTTGTTGCGGAAGCCTTATGGTAGAAACAAACCTTTGATTTCTCGTACAATGATGAAGAATATTTTGGGTCATGCATTCTACCAACTCGTAGTGGTCTTTACACTCCTGTTTGCAGGTAAGAATAAGGAAGCTTTATACTATTATGACAATAGCTGTGATAGAGATGTCTATTCTGTCCATGTGTGTATAAAGTCTTATCAGTTGAGTTGCTAATAAATGTCTCCTATACACAGGTGAGAAAATTTTTGATATCGATAGTGGAAGAAATGCACCTCTCCATGCTCCTCCTTCAGAGCACTATACTATTGTATTTAATACCTTTGTGATGATGCAGCTTTTTAATGAAATTAATGCCCGAAAAATTCATGGTGAAAGAAATGTTTTTGAAGGCATCTTTAACAATGCAATCTTCTGCACGATTGTTCTGGGCACGTTTGTTGTGCAGGTAAGTAACTGAACGGCTGGGGGCCAAAGGGAGGCAGATAGGGGACTGTGCTTCGTGTGCTGCTGTGCTTGCTTACCTTCAAAGTGCTAACCCACCTTGCACTGCGTGTTGCATTTCTGTGATGGGAAGAAGGCTTCAATGTCAAACACTAGAAATAGCCCAGGAGTGTGCTTGATATGGCTTGCTGGTCAGGCCTCTTTTGCACATCACTAGAACTGAAGTGTAGAAATACTTGTTTTACCTTTACAAATCTCCAGTTTCTGATTGATCTCACTGTTGTAGTGTAGTGTGGTGAAGGTGCATACTTCTCCGTAGTCAGGACTGCTGTCCTGCATCTGAACAAAGGCCAACTTCAAATGGAACTGTAAAAAGCTCACATTGAATAACTTATCTCTATTATTAAGAATGGAAACACGATTCAACTTTAGAAATTCAAGCTTAATTATTGATTTTTGTCTTTCAGAGATAAATGTTTTCTATATAGATGCTGCTGTGCCCTAGTGCTTGTTTTGATATGAATAACCCCTGGTATCTGGGGACCATCTGTTTTTGTATATAGGGAGATTTGTAAGAGCTAGTTGTTTAACTCAATATTTATTAACAAGATTCATTATTTGAAATTGATCAATTTAACATACTGATGTTTACAAATACCAAGTCAAACCTGCATCTAAAGATGTGAGGTAACTTTGTCTTCTAACTGGCCTTAATGTTTAGCATAATCATTAAAAATGCAATGAAGTAACAACAACAAAAGTATATTGCATTTTTTTACAGAACTTTTCCCATTTTGACGTAAGAGTTATTTTAGATTTATGAAGATATAGCCCAATCTTAAGTCTCTTAAACTTTGGAATTCCATAAAGTTAACCAAGATCTTAACGGTTCAAGCAATGCAGATGTATACATCTTTGCTTCATGTAAAGTTAGTTCACCTTCTTATTCTCCCAGTTTTAGTTTGCTTTAGACTGCACTCTCAAAGTTACTTTTACTTTTAGGGTTGCATATATAGCAGACTGTTAGAGTGCAACAAAACCAGTATGCAGAAATTGATCCTGATTGCAACCAGGTTCGTGTTGACTGAATGCCTTTCCAACTGCATAACTCTTTTGAGTTGCCTGAAATGACTTATTCTTTTTTTAAAATAATACATTTTGGGGCTTTCCAGCTCATAGACATCCTACTTAATAATGGTCAGTATTGTCTCATTTTACACTTGCCCTGCTACTTGAATTGCTGATTCTTCAGGGCACAGCCTTTCATGCATATAATTCCTGTGTAGTGGGATACCTTGCTCATTGAGGCCTGTTCAACTTCTTGTAATAAATAAAAGCTTATTTAATTTACTATGAGATTTATTTTTCACCCTAAGTCTTGTCATGTAAGCAGTCATGAGCATGACATGTACAGTCTTGCATTTAACACTGACAGCATGCATATTAATGTTCTTTTTGGCTCTTTCAGAAATGTTTCTCTTGTGGAGCTAAGATTTGTTAACAGTAGAAGTTCATTACTTAACTGGGTTCTGAGACTGGCATTCGTATGATGACTAATCACTGTAACTATGTAACACCAAATACATCTTGTGAGTGTCAGATGAATGAAAATTGCAAGCATGAAGAATGGTAGCCAGCAGTCTTTTTTTTTTTTCTGAAAATAACATTTGACTCTTCAAACTTTAATGGTTCTTGAAATACTGAAAAGCAAGAGAATATTATTTAGTTTAAAAAGTAGCTTGACCTGCTGAGACAATAGACGGTAAGGTTAATAAGATGGAAAGCTATATAAATTTTAGTGTGGAATTCTGTCTATAGCGATGTTGAAGCATGAAGGAATTTTCTAGTGAAACGTCATGGATTCATAAGTTATGTTGTATGTTGACTATGATGCTCCTCTTCACAGATAATTATTGTGCAATTTGGTGGGAAGCCTTTTAGTTGCTCAGAACTCTCAATTGAACAGTGGCTGTGGTCCATTTTCCTGGGCATGGGAACACTACTCTGGGGCCAGGTAAATCAGGATTTTCAAAATGCCAAATTTATACTTGCCTTGATATGTTTGTATTTTCCATGCAGTGTACTTTATCAGTCCTCAAAGCCTCTTCTTTCAGGGGGATCGTATGTATATATGGAATTTATACATATATAAATACTGTTTAATGTAATTTAGTAAAATTCTTAGTTGGATATTCCGTATTCTGACTTCATTGATTAGTTATATTTTGTAACTGGATGCTGTGGTTGGCATATATTTAGTAACTTTTAACTAGAAGCAGCTGCAGTTACTTATTAAATATGAAATTATATTTTTAGCCAAGTACTAAAATAACTTCTATATAAATACAGATGTGATTAAGATACTAGTGCTTAAATATATTAATATTTTTCTTGAAGATCAGAATTGCTTATACTTGATGTTTTTTTGAAATTTTATTTAAGCTTCCTTAAGCAGTAGCAAGAAATGCAGCAAAACTCAGCATTTTTTCTTCATTATCATAATTATGAAATAATTAGAAACTTCTTCAATCCATTATACAATTGTATTTTGATTTTTCATTATTACTGCATGCACCACAGTGCTCATAAGCTGCAACCCTTTTTTTGCGCAAAACATTGGAGGTAACTAGTTTTTCATTATTTAATAGCATATATATCTATACTTTTCATATATCATGGAGAGATTTCCACTATGACTTATTCTATTCCTTTTCCTCTCTTCCATCTTGTGAAGAAAGTTTCAGTTTTCAATATGAAACAGTCAGAATTACTTCTGGTTGCAAATACACACATAGATGCATATTGTAACAGTGTGCATAACCTTTTTAGGATTAAGGTTCTCTGGAAAATAAATTACTTAAAGAAATCAAATAGAGTCATTCTGATGAGGCTTAAAGGTAGCTCTGAAGAAGAATCGAGATGACTTCAAACACCTTTGACCCAAAGTGTCATGCAAAGCTACCTGATGTAGTTCATGCTGCTTCACCATCTCATTAAGGTGGAAGAGCTTTTTGCTTTCTGAGAACTTGGTTGTCCTTTCTTGGGATTCTGTTGCCATGGGAGCTTGGAGCATTCACTGTAGCAATTTCAGCCTAAAGGGCAGTTTCTCTTGCTTTTGGACAGTTGGACAGACCTTTTTCCTCTGCAGCTGCTGAAAGGGCACAAGGCACGTAGTCTTGGAACCAAACCAGATCTGCTACATGGCACACACCAAAAGATGAATCCCCTTAACTACGTAGTTCACCAGAATATCCCTGAAGGTGGAGATGAAACAGGAAGCTGGAATGACAATATTAGCTTGTTTAGTTTGGGCTAGATGAATGAATATCCAACAGGTAGCAAATCAGTGGTGTGGGATAACGGTTCTGGAAGCATCGCTCCACTAGCAAATGGATTGATATCTTCCAGGTGACAAAAGAATGAGTGTCCATTTTGTGTTTCTGAATTAGCTGCAGCTACTTCTAATGAAATGCTGTAGTTTCCAATTAAGGGATAGGTCCCTCTTCAAACTGAAGTTCTGAAGGCTCTCTAGTAAGTATCTAGTGCTACTAGGCACAGTCTATACTATTAATGACTTCTAGCTTTGACCCCTTCCTAGTGTAGTCAAGTAATCCCACAGTAGAATTTTTGTGTACCTAGCAAGTATTATTTAGGTTTGTAATCAAAATTTAATTTCACACTACTGTTGAGATGGTAAGGAAATCCCCAGTTTTGCAGCTATTTGACTGAAGTGATTGCTCTGTGTTAATGCACTCCACTCATTTTTATTATTTGTCTTTAAACTTTACTAGTGATGAACAAGATGTTTTGTTAAGCCTGAAGTCTGGCATTCTGTTTATTAAGTTAAAGAAAAACATGCTGATTCTTATTTTTATTCACTATTAGTTGATTTCAACAATTCCAACCAGCCGTCTGAAATTCCTTAAAGAAGCTGGTCATGGAACACAAAAGGAAGAGATTCCTGAAGAAGAACTAGCAGAAGATGTAGAGGAGATTGATCATGCTGAGAGAGAACTACGTCGTGGTCAGATCTTGTGGTTTAGGGGCCTGAACAGGATACAAACTCAGGTATGGTCATGGAAAAGGTAGGACACAGTGGCCCTGAGAGAATTTTTTTCCTCTCCATCCCCAATCCCTTGACTGAGATGGCAGTTCTAGATCGTGTGGCTGAGACTCTCAAAACGGGGTGTGGATGGATGTATATTCCCTCAGGGTTCTGTTTTTCTTCAGCTCTAAATGCAACTCTTGCCTGTGTATCTGCTCTTTAAAAAGTGCCTTTTTTTCTTTACTTTTTGTGTGTTATAGATGGGATGGTCCTTTCTCTTGTTCTCTCTCTCTCTTGCTGAGCAAGCTGTCACAATCTCTGATTCCTTGCAGATGGATGTAGTGAATGCTTTCCAGAGTGGAAGTACCATTCAGGGGGCTCTAAGGCGGCAACCCTCCATCGCCAGCCAGCACCATGATGTAACAAATATTTCTACCCCTACACATGTAGTGTTTTCCTCTACTACTGCTTCTACTACTGTGGGGTGTGAGTGTGTGTTCCTAAAGTGCATGAAATTAACATTTCCTAATTCACATACCTAACGTTTCTCATTCTCTCCTTAGTATTTAAAAATCATCGTTCAGGCTTTTCATAAAGCTTTGACACAAAGTGGAGTCCTCAAGACTTTTTTTCTTAGAGGGCTGAGAACAGGTGGAACAGTTGCAACAAAAGAGTTTCATATGAAAGCTGTGAGCCTGCGCATCCTGTGCCTTCATCCATTCATGTGCAGAGGGATTTTTAAGAGAAAAACAGGAAAACTGTTGTAAATTTTCGAGTATATGCCTCTTAGGGTGACTTATGTTAAATAAGTTGAATACTTGATAATCGTGGAACTAGACCAACAAAAGTAGGTATCACGTACTACAACACACACGTGGTACTTCAAAAGGTAAAATAAGTAGGTGGAAGAAACAAATGATATTATAAAAAATGAATGTACCTAGGACATGGAGCACTAAACACATTTTCTTTGTAGCCCGTAAGGAAGTTCTGAATCTCTGCCTTTGTTGAATTTCTTCCACTAAATAACACAACTTTCTCAACATCAGGATTCAGGTGGCGAATCAAGGCTTCTTAAATGCATACAGGCAGAAGAAACATAATCAGCTAATATAAAAAGGAAAAAAAGGCTTAAGCATTAAGTGGTGAAACTCTCATTCAGATTTGAATGATATCTTTTTCCTCTCTAGGTTCTTCTGGCAGCAGTTCATAAGCCATCAGTGAGAATGAAGTTTTTGTCTCAACTTAATGCTATCCTCTTTATATTGTGCTCCAAGTGGCATTTTGGTTTCAGCCTTCATTTCTGTAGAGGATAGAGATTTAATTAACTCATGTATGTAGGCTTAAGTTCTGGGATCTGAAAATGTAGAACAAGTTATAGATATTAATATCAGTATTCAATTATTGCTGAAGTAATTTTCCGTCCTAATTGCATTACATCCTATACATTACATGTTTAACCTCCTTCCCTAACTTCCTAGAGGCTGGTTAAATATTTTTTTCTAAAATAATTGTCCCTTGTGGGAAGACTGCTTGCTTTTTCTTTCCCCCCATCTCTCTCCAACCCTCTTTAAAACTTTCAGATTGCTGGATGGATGAAGATCCTTAATTTCAGGAGCTGTCTTTAAAGAAATGCCTTCTTCTGACAACTTAATTTTGGCTTGGCTAAAATAGGTGTTTGTACAAGCTCACACGTCTCTTGTACTTGTTCTCCATTGGCAAAGAAGATATTTCCCCATCTTGCAGTAGTGCTGAGCACCTCAGCTCACAGATTTGCATATCTCAGAAACACTAAATGAAAAGTAAATTTAACAGTAAGCATGGGCAGGACTGTATCTCCTGTTTAAAAATGCTAATGAGTAACCTCTATCCCTAAATATGCTCAAGAACATTGGCTGGAGAGCAACTTTATGTCATGCTGACATTTGAACAGAATCTAAGGGGTACTGCAATGTGTCTGTGGTTCAAAAGACCAATTTAGATAAAACACCCCAATAACAGGGCTTTATTTTTCCTCTCCCCATTAAGGAGCACTGCCTATTGCTAGACTGGCCAGGAGACCAGCTTTTGATAACTAACATGTATTAAGGAGAAGCAGATGTATGACCTCATTGTGTCTGTCTTTCAGAGAGTTGTTTCCAGGGAAATAGTTCAGACGTTCCTGTGAAGTCAGGTTGCAACTCTGAAGCAGCCATCTGGCTAGGAGTTTTTAGAGTGCTTATTGCATTCATTGCTATTCTGGTGCTACTAATATGAGGAAGGCCTGATGACAGTATAAATTACAGATAACAAATTGTCTTGTTTGCTCTTCACTTATGCAATTTATTTATAGTTACCTCTCTTGTCTGATAATCTTGAGAAGTTGAAAATAAAGCCTTCAAGACATGAACTTTTCCCTTTTAAGTGTAACTAAAAATGCTGATAGTCTGATTTCTGCCTTCATGGCTGAACTCCTTCTGACTCTTGCGTTCATGCAAGTGTTCTGTGTCACGATCCAAACCATTTGTTTAGGATGCAGTCCGCATATGAATCAAGTCTTTAATGTGGAGATGCTTGTATTCCTGTGATAATTCTAGCTGTCTGGTTCCGCCAAGATTTTTTCTCTGTTACCACTTATGATATAACCATCTGGAAGCAAGGGAAAACTAGTCTCATTAGCCAGTCATGCTCTGCTTTACCACAAAAATCAGTGTCACAGTGGGAGAATATCAGAGATGCAACGTGCCAGAGAAGGGCATTGAAAACATTCAGCTGGGCACACTGTCACTGCCAGTTTTCTTCATAAGTGCCAAAACAGTTTGTGCAATGTCCTGGTCTTGGTTTAAAGCTCACGTAACTACATAGCTCCTTAAGAGTGTGAGTGTATGACAGCTGCTGTCGTAACCCTTTCCAAACACAGTAACACTGTATTTCCTTTCCTCTTGTACTGGTCATTACCATAGGACAACCCTACTTATTTTAATGCGCTCTATTGTCAATGGGAAGCAGCTATATATTTTTAGTATAAAAATACAGATTTGTGTCACTTCTGAGCACACTGTTTTTGTCGGAAGTGCTCTTGAAGGGGTAGGGGAATTCCCCGCTATTTTGGCTCGAAGTTGATAGTGAAGAATGCCATCAGAATCTAAGACATATGCAAGCACTGTACATTAGAACAGACTTGCTGGTGTGTTGCTTTTGCGGTATCCTCCATTTACAGGGAGGGAGATGATTGGTATATCTCAGCTTTTGAGGTCAGTACTTGGGTTCTGCTTGACCTTCCAGCTTCATTTCTTCACCTGGAAATCTATTTATACTTGCTTACAAAGGAATTCAGTGTATCCTGTGTGGAAGTGCTACTCATGGGATACTTCTCTCAGCTTGAAATAAATTGCCTTGAATGTGCTAAGAATCTCTTTAAATGGGACTTACTGTTTTGTAACAGTAAGAAGTTTTTTATTTATTCTAGATTTTCTGTCCATTTCTGCTTATACCACAGGAACTTTTAGATTTGAACTATACTTTCTTAGAGAATTTATGTTACTTAAAAGTTGAACTTTCTTAGAGAATTCATGTTACTTAAAAGTTGAGTTTTCTAGTGATGTTGAGAATTGAATAGGATGGTACAAGAAGGGAAAGTGTATCCTAGTGAAAGTGTTAGAGAAGGATTATCGACTCCTACCTCACATTGCTTGCTTTATGAAGGTTCATAATCCCTGCTGTTGATCAGGAGCTTGTGTGGGGCCTGCAAGGAGAAAGGAAGCTGTGAGCAGGTGGCTTCAGCCTTTAAACTGCAATTTGAAAGGCTTAAACCAATATCAACCTGGACAGGCATTGTTGGCAAAGTAAAGTTGTATTGCTTTTATTCTGTCTAATCTCATTCCAAAACATTTAGTTTAAAATGTTGTATCTTTTTTTTTTTTTTTTTTTGAGGAGAATAAAAAAGGTAGTTAAGCAGTGAAAAGATTTGAAATCTTCAAGATAGGATGTTTGTTCATTAACTCAATATAAATTAAACATTTAGTTAAACTAAGCCTGACAGTCTTTCATACTCTGAGCTGGTTTCTTCAAACTTACAACTTGTCTTGGCCATATGCGAAGCGTATGGTACACTGTGCAGTTTCCTGGTTCTGGTATTAAATGGTAAATGGATATATACTCGAATATTTACAGCTGTTATAGCAGTCTCCTTTTTTTGCATGACACTTTGTCTAGTCATTGTGCCATTCAGCTTACACTTGCTTGGCTTTTTCATAGTCAGTTGACATCTTAATTCCTAGCATGAGATTTAGTAACCCTTTTATCTTCTAACTTATTTTCAGCCTTTTTCCCACTTAGTATTAAAAAAAAAAATCACTTGTGAAAAAGTAGATTCCAAAACGTTGGCCTCACTTTTGAAAAACGCTTAAGTCCATGCTAAAAACTGAAGAATTTTAGTGCCATGTCTGAAATTTTTAGGCCCTTCAGCTTTTTGCAGTTCTCACAATTTTTATTCCTACTGTGTAGACTAGCAGCGCTCTACTGAAATGCTCTTCATTTTTACAGTTATTGCAAGTTCCACTGCATCACATACAATTCGATTCACTCATGTCTAGCTGTTTGTGGATTCAAACTCATAAGAACCCTGTAATTACCAGTAAGCCTGCAGCATTTTAACAGTCTCTTTTTTTGTTGTTTCCAGATCCGAGTGGTGAATGCATTTCGTAGCTCCTTATACGAGGGGTTACAGAAACCTGAGACACGAAGTTCAATTCACAATTTTATGACGCATCCTGAGTTTAGAATAGAAGATTCCGAGCCTCATATTCCCCTTATTGACGATACTGATGCTGAAGATGATGCTCCAACAAAACGCAACTCTACTCCCCCACCCTCTCCCAATAAAAATAACAATGCGGTTGACAGTGGAATTCACCTTACAACAGACATGAACAAGTCTGCTACCTCTTCATCCCCAGGGAGCCCGCTACATAGTTTGGAAACATCACTCTGATTGTAAGCTGAATGTTAACACACTAGCTGCATTGTAAAGAAATTGAAACTGGGTCTCTTCACACATTATGATGGACAAGATGATAACTCTTGTCTTGGACTTCAACAGAAGACACACTTGTACGAATGTAGATTTATTTTTTTAAAAAAAAGCTTTCTGCCAGACTGGAGGGTGCTTTTCTGGGGGTGGGAGTAATAATGAACTCTGACAGATAAACAGTAACTCAGCATAAGTGACCTGTGGATCATCTGTTGTACTTAAGAATGGTCCTGAACAGTGTGTTAGCAGAGCTTTAGTTTATCTTGATCCTTTTGTGAGGGGAAGGCTGGGAAGGGCAAGGTGGCCCTGGATCATTGAATTGATACTTTAATTTCTGCTGTTGGCTGTTAATAATTTGGATTATTTATGTTTATAAATGATACAGATCTGTTTACAAGGTTTGTAGATACTTTTTTGTTCCTGTTCATAGATGGGAAGCTTCCTTATAAATGATGCAGAGAAAAAAATAAAAACAAAACAAAAACAAACAAAAAAACCACAAAAACAAAAAACACAAAAACATAGTCCTTCAAATACTGCTGTATTTTCAGGAAAAGGGTGTTTCTATTGAAACTGTACTAAATTTTGCCTGCAATTTACCTTGTTAAATATTGTAGATAAATTGCTAATATTAATAGCCAAATAGATAACACTAATGCTTTGTAAAAACATGAGCAGTGGTGTTCTAATGAAGTTATGGCCTCTGTCCTAATTAGTTTCTTAAATACATTTACTACTTAATGGTTTTGAAACAACTGTTTAATTTTTAAAAAATTTTGAGAAACTTACTAAATAACTTTTGTTCAGAACTTAGTAGGATTGTTTAATGCAGGACATCAATATGTGATGGAACTTGCTTGAAATATTTGTTATCTCGGGCAAAATGGATTAAATCAAAATACATCAGAATCTTAGTCCTTTGTTTTTGTCTAAACATGTTAGTTTAGTGCTGTCTTGGTGAACTGTGAGTGGAACTGTGATTTTTTTTCTAATCTATAGAATCCTTCATGCAGCATGAGGGCTGTTGGCATTTTGAAAGGTTGTTAGTGGATAGCATACATGTTCTCCTTTTTGTTTTTGAAACTTGTTTGTAAACATGAATAAATCTGCCCTTTTGTTAAAATAAAATTGCAGCAATGGTTTCTTACAGATTTTTTTTTTCTCAGCTCCTTCACTGGAAACACTGAAAAATGTTTTGTAATTACTGGTTAACTTCAAACTGTAATTTCAAGATGGTAACAGCCCCATTAAAACAGTACTTTGGTAAACCAAATCATGGTAACTGCCTCATGGAATGAATGTAAGCTAGGCTGTGCAGGAGTCTTTCCTGAGCCAAAAGGAAGCTCCTCATGAGCCAGTAGTTCTGGCTGCAATTCTGATTTTTTGCTGTGAGTAGTGCCTACTGTGTTTCCCTTACTTGAGTGGTAAGGGGTATATAAGTTGACTGAGGTGAGGCCAGTGAAAATATGTATGTGTATATACATATTTATACATTCTTCTTCAGTTGATGAATATTTCCATGTACCAAAAATGACCTGTTAGCAATTGACTGAAAAGCTATGGTCTGCTTCAACTGTAATGTTAAAACTGCTAAGGATGGGACAGTATTTGATGAGCATTTCCCTGTTTCCTAGATTTAGTACTGCGTAGAACAACAGCCTTAGGGATGTGCTGTGCTCTTCTCCTGCTGTGTCTGTATTCCTAAACACAGTGAGTGAGAGAATCTTGTGGAGCGTAGAGAGCAGTATGGAGATTCTTTAATTGGTGCTTTGAAGGAGTGCAGGAGTGAAGGGGTAGTGAGGGAGGGAGGAGGTAACACTGGAGCAAACTGTGGAAATGAGGAGGCTGGGAAGACAAGCTCAAGCAAGTCCTTACTTTGTGGTGGGATAAACACATGCTTGGGGTTTGTCCGCTAGTGGGTCATGTTCAACCTGTAGCAACTGTATCCCACTGTCAACCATTCCTGAATTCAGTCTTTTCTATTGCACCTAACTAAATGCACTGAATTCTAGAAAGGTTTTTTGCACTTGACACTTGTTATACTGTAAGTTTTTCCATAATTCTAGCATTTCCTTAATTCAGAATTCTTACCTAGAGTATATGTGTGCAGGCAGGGGGAAACCTTTCTTGTGAGCACTGTTTTCTCTCCCTGCCTACTACAGAAGTTGCAGATAGGCTTTGACTTAGAATGAGGACAGGTTCATTACTTACAGAAAGTACTCATCTACGTGAGAAAGTTTTATGCATCACAAACCTCATTTGGAGGTTTAATTTTTCCCTTTCTACTAGTTAAGATCATGATTGCATTATATCTTTATTTTCTGGGGGGTGGAGGGAGGAATAAATTATACAGTCGGGCTCTTTTGGAGGCCGGGAGGAGGATGCAGGCTTTATACATAAGTGATCCTTCTTGATCCTGCTAACAAAGTGTTCTGTTCTTACAGGAAGTGTAAGTGGAACCTAAATAAGGAAAACTTGTTTAAAAGGAGATGTTTTCTTTGTGATCTCAAGAAATCATAACATGTTGCCTAGATTATGAAATGGTTATCACTCAGCTAATGAGGCCTTCATTGCCTTTCTGGTTGTAAGGTTGACTTGTCTTTCTTGTTGTAACTGAAATAAATAAATGTGCTGTTCATCTCAGTCTGTATGGGGACTGAAATTCTTGAATGTCAGTACAGTACTGATTGAAATGCATGCTAATTCTTTAAAATAGTTCTTGCTACAGTGACTGTAAGTTAATTTCCTTTCAAGGTGGAAAGGTACATGGTATTACAATCATGCAATAGGAACTTTTAATTTAAATTTTAATATAAGTTTTTAACATAAATTAAGTTCTATGCTGAATTCCATTTGAACAGTGGCTTATAACTCAATATCTTGGAAGTAGGATTTCTAATGTGATGATAATTTTATATAAGACAGCAAATCTTTGAACACCTAATCTTGGTTTCAGGGAAAGGGTGAAAAGTTGAAAGGACTCATTCTTCTCTGTATTAATCTTAACAGGAAGAGGAAAATGAAATCATGGAATAGTCTGAAGAAAGTAATGGAAAGATGCATTAATGCCAAACCAAAGAGTAAATACAGGGGCTGTAGCAACTGTGTGAGCAGCCTCAAATTGGTGAAATGACACTCGGGCCTTTTTTAGAGTAATAGCATTTTATGTAGTACATGTGTTAAAAGTAAACAAAAATCTAATATTCATGGAAGGATAACCCGTGTATGGCTGCCTTTATTGGGAGCCTGTGCCAAAAGCCTGCTAAATTCTGCTTCTGATAGTAGTGCCAGCTTCTGCTGAGTCCCAGAAGAATCTAAGCCTTGTATGATTAGATGGCCACAACGTCAGTATTGCTTTCCTGATGCAACTACTTGTTCGTAAAGAAAGAGCTCCTGCTTTTTCTACTCCCCTTTCCTCCGAGCAGTGCATGCCTTCTGATCTTACAGATATCAAGCCCTCGCTGAATTTTCTAAACTTTGGCTCAGCATGGCCAGCATGGAGGGTCCAGCTCTGATTTACTTATCTCCAGACCTAACTGGGCTGCTCATTCAGGTCAAAGTAAAGAGAATTACTAGGCCAGCATCAAGAGCCTGAGAGCTGCTCACACTCTTCTTCCCTCGTGGACTGTAATAGAGGACCATGTAATCACCATCTTCAAGCAACTGCAGCATCAAGATGGGTTTACACAAAGCCTAACTCACAGATCTCCCACAGGTATTAACTGCATTTTTTTTTATTTGTCCAGAGTGATTTGGTTAGAAAATTACAGGACAGGCTTAAAACTCCTGGAAGAGGACAGCATGAAATAAGTAGCTGACTGACGGTGGCAAGCATTATTGTATTGCAATTCATAAAGCTAGAGGTAGTGCTTGTAACAGCCAGGCTAATAAAGCAAACTGGACATGACCCTGGTGCTTTCTTAGTGACTTGGCAGATTTAATAGATTATATATAACACAGAAAGAGTGAGAAAGAGCAGTATTAACTGCTGCAAAGAACTCTCTTTAGAGCAGGCAAAGGACACTTCTGTGTCCACATACAACTTCATGACCATGTCGTAACCTGTTAGTCTTATAGACCTATAGCTAGAAGTTATCCATAAGGATGCTTACCACTCAAGAAGATGGAAGCATTACTTCCAGCCATATCTGATCTTCTCTTAAGGTTTAGTGAATTCCTTTTCAACTAATTAGTACTGTTGAGTGCACCTGACAAATTTAGTTACCTAAAAATCTGTTTATAAAAAAAGAGTGTTGGGAGGGTTGTTCATGGCTTGCCCTTTCTGGAAGAAGCTAGGAATTCAAGCTTGAAAAATGTTTAGCAGAGGAATTTCTGAAAAATAACAGCTTTGATGATTGATGTAAATGTTGGTTTTGTAATACTGAAACATCTGACATATCAATTCTGGTGTAGTGACAAGTGTCAATCCAGCTGTGAAGCAAGTTGCTCACTGAAACCAAGTATGTTTTTTTTGTATCCCTTCAATTCGTTGCGAAGCAAGCAGTATCTAACAGTATTGTGAATATCATCTGTCTGCTTTGCTAGGATGCCTCTCTTTCAGAACGTGAAGCTGACATATGCTGAAAGACCGTAAGTATCATCATACGCAAACTTTATGTAGATCTCCCTATAGAAAAGGCACAGCCTTACTTTTGCTGTATGACCATTGCCAAGGCAGGGGGTGACTGCTGGCTTTTTTCTGTTGAAAAGCTTTTGAAGTCCTTGTGACGGACATCTAGCAATGGCAGAGTTTTGGAAGACGCCTTAAGAGGATGATTCTTCCATTCAGGTCTGGAAGGGAAGGAAGGCATTGGGAATGGGTAGGTCATTGTGCCAAAGCGAATAAAATAATCTACCTGAATGTTGTCTTCTGGAAGAAAGTTCTTACCACAACCTGTCACATCACTATAACTCTATCCATTGTTCAAAGCACTTAAATAAGTTATCTGCATACAGGACCTTAGTCTTTTGAAGTTAGTATCTCTCTTTAAAATCAATTTCCATCGTGTTTACTGTTTTTCCATATGCAAACAGTATTTAATAAGTACTAAATAGGTAAGTATTAAATATAAATGCATCTTTTTCATTTTGAAATCAATTTATAAGCAAGAACATTGTGACAGGATATTAGGTCAAGTGACTTAAAGTAAGTCAACAACTTGTACTACTACATTAAAATAAAGCTTCTTTCAGACTGCATTTTTTCCCACTGATAAGTTTAGTTATTATAATCTACTTTATGCATAGTTTTTTTTTTTAAAAAAAAATAATAATAATAAAGTGGTTTTAGTGGAAAGACTGTCTCCTTTAGCATATATCACTTATATTGAAAGCTGGAAGAGCACATGCAGGAAAAACTAGACTGTTTTATAACTTAAAGTCAAACTGCAACATGTAGCATTAAGTGGTTACAGATACTTCTGTGCTTTAAGGACAGTGTGTAGTTCAGCTCTGAGTTATGACACTTGCTGCCTCAATTCGCACTGTAGTTCTCAGAGCCAGGCGAGTGATTCAGCTGAGCTGCCGTTAAGTGTCGGGTTTGGATTGATCTGCTGTGGGGGCTTTAACAGCTGGTTCTCCAGCAGTGGCTCCTGGTTGCCCAAGCACAGGTCTCTGGACTCCTTTGAAGCACTCTGGAAGAACTGCTCTTCTAAAACACTGCAATCTTCCCTGTGCCCAGGGCTGTGCGGGCATCAGAAGTGGCCCTGCTTGTTCAATGCCACCCACGTGGCCACAATCCAGAGCTGAATCTTACTTTAGCTAGAAGTTACAAAACTCAGTGCATTACTGCCTAAGCCAACGGCAAGCTGTAGAATAGCAGTAAACGAGAGAGCTTGGACATACCATTAAGTAGCTATGGAGGTGTCTGGTTCCTATCAAGTGCGAAGGAACAACACAAAGAGAAGTAACCTGAAAGGTCTGCAACAACACAACCTCATTCTTTTTATCCTATTCCTCTAAATCAGCATGGAAAAACTTTAGGGATTAAAAAAAAAAAAAAGGGATGATTGGGAGGAAAGGAAGTTCATAATTATAACATGGTATGGATTAACTAGGGGAAAAGATAATGATGAGGTACCCAGTTCTGAATTTGTATTGCAGATTAGCAAAAGAAAGATAACAAAAAGACAACTTGAAGAGAATAGCATAAAATTTGCTGGGTAATTATTATTGTCTTTCAAGAAAATGTTAGTTGAACCTCTAGAGCTAGACAAAGCATTCCAGACAGAGACCATTTTGTGTAGAGCTGTAAAGGCAGGGAAGTAGCATTTCTATCTTGGTTTTTCTCTGATGCAGAGGCTTTATATTTACATTGTAATGCTCCTCATCATTCTCTACCAGATACTAGTTTGGCTGAATAGTTAGTTTATTTTAAGAGCATCAACAGCAAGTTTAAATAGAGTGTTTAAATAAAGTGTTTAAACTTCTGAAGTGTTACCCTCAGCCTTTGCTTAAGTCTGCACTTCAACAGTAATTTAATCTCTTAAGGAAAATTTATTTCATAATTATATTTATTTGACTATTATTGCTTACTAATATTATCCATTTTACAAAATGTGGTGAAGCTATTTCAGTTAAATGGTATTAGATAAATTCAGAATAACTAGCAAATCTAAGGACAAGAATGGAGATCCACAAATTTGGGACCTGGTAATGACTGTCTGTTTGGAAGATAAGTGTTCAGTAGTTTCTTTTCACTGTCTTTGGCAGTGAGCAGAATAGAAAATGAAGCTCTTAGACCTGCCATGATTTCAGAGGTTCAGCAACAGACTGGATAAAATCCATTTTCCCTTCTTCAACCCCTTCCTCTTCATCTCCTCAGAAAGGCTAAAACCCTTCCCCAAAATGTAATTTGTCACAGCTGTTTAAACATGCCTGACATAAGAGTAAAGAAGACTTAAGACTCCCTTTTCAGTGTTACCTAGCAAACAGGCAAGAGGCAATGGGCACAAGGTGAAACACAGGAAATCTCATTTAAACATAAGGAAAAGCTTTTGTACAGTGAAGGTAGTGAAACAGTGGAGCCTGGGGAAGTTGTGAACTGAATCCTTGGAGATATTCAAAACCTGACCCAATACAGTCTTGGGCACCTTGCTGGGGCTGACCCTGTTTGGAGAAGGGGTATTTGTCTAGATAGTCGCCAGATGTCCCTGTCAAGATCAATCAGTCTGTGACTTTGTGAAACCCTTAAGCAGAGAAAGAGATGTGCGGCTCTCTAGGGCCATGGATGCTATTTGAACCTGGAGATGGAATTCAACAAGCCAATTATCACTGATCAAGTGATCATTTTGAGCCTAATGACCAAATGAATTATTAAAATTGAGCCAAAACAAAAAAGGAACTTCACTTGCCTTTCTGTTGTCTTGAACTGAGCTGACCCATGGGGTGCTGATAGCAGATCCCTGATCTCTGTCACAGTAAGTGGTTCTGAAGGATGGGCGATGGTGGCCATGTGTGTGGGCAAAGAATGAATGTTTATAAAACAATATTAATGTGCTAATGTTGGTTATGCTCTGGAAGGGCATGTTGGGCCTTCTGAATGTTCACACTCATACTGTTGTCTTCTAATGCAAAAAGGCAGTCCTTGCAGTTTCAACAACTTTTCTGTTCAAACCTTTTCAGACTACTTGTCGAAAGAGCTGTCCCCTCAGTTGCTCCAGATGACAGTATGGAAGATTATACCATTTTAAAAGTACTTCCAAAATGATATCATTAAGTATAATCAACTATACTTTTCTTCATGATCTTCCATCTACAATGCCATAACTATAGGCTTTAAGTTATTGCATGCAAGATGCTATTCTATTAACTGGTTAAGTATCCTAGAGAACTTACAGTAGAGGAATTCAGATTGTCAAAATTGTCTCTAGTGGCTTTGATTTTTTTAATAAAAATAGTCATTGAAGAAAATTTGCAGTGCCTATTTCCCTGCAGAAGCATCTTTTGTTGAAGTGGTTTGTTTATTGGTCTTCTTAGTAGCAAGTCTTCCTCCTCCCACAATTGTATCTTTTGAAAATAGAATAAAAATAATACTTATCTTTTGAAAAGCTTGATCTTGAGCAAAACTTGAAGCTTCTCTGGGTGCAAATAATGTTATTCAAGTATTTCTACTGTTCTTAAAACTGTTCTCTACTTAGTCTTAACTTAGGTTAAAGAGTAATTTTGAAATCAGGTATGGTCAGGAATTAAGTTACTGATCATGAACAGAAGTTCATTACAGGATACTGCAGAGCCTTGCACCATCATCTTTATGCCTTCCCTCCAGATAGATGTATGCATTGATAAAATCCTCTCCATCCCGCAACCCTCTCTTAAGAGGGATGCTCCAGTTCCTTACTCATTGAAACATTATGGTTGGAAAAGACCTTCAGGATCATCGAGTCCAACTGTAAACCCGTCAACACCAACCCTGCTAAACCATGTCCCTGAGCATCTCATCTATACATTTCTTGAACACTGCCAGGAACGGTGGCTCCACCACTTCCCTGGGCAGCCTGTTCCAATGCTTCACCACTCTTTCCACGTAGAAATTCTTCCTAATATCTAACCTGAACCTCCCTGGTGCAATTTGAGGCCATTTCCTCTTATCCTATCAGTAGTTATTCTGGAGAGGAGATCGACTCCTGACTGACCACAACCTCCTTTCAGGTAGCTGTAGAGAACGATAAGGTCTCCCCTGAGCCACCTCTTCTCCACGCTAAATAACCACAGCTCCCTCAGCCGCTCCTCATAAGGTCTGTGCTCCAGCACATCAGAGCAGCCCTTTTTGACTTGAAGGCAACACTCCGCAGCCCAGGATGCTGTCCATCTTTGCTGCTGTGCGGGTGCAGTGGTGGTTGATAGCCCTTGTTGAGTGCACTCTGTCCCTTAGCCATTGATGGCTAAGTAAGTTGAGCAAAAGTAGACCCAGTCCTGACCTCTGGGGGACACTGCTAGCTACAGCCCTCCAGCCAGTCTGTCACTGAGCACAAGCCTCTTGAGCTTCACCCTTCAGCTACTTTTCAGTCCACTGCATGCTCAGCTAATCTAGAGTTCATCAGCTTTTCAATGAGGATGTTATGGGAGGCAGTGTCAAAAAACTTATTGAAATCAAGTTTGTATTATTGAGGTTTTAATTAATCCAAATGGAGAGTACTTACCTTACTATAGCTTGCAAAGGGGTTATTTAGTTGAGGGAATAAATATCAGCTAAAAAAAAAAATGAAGTATCAGTGCCACTGTTAAATAGTGGCCCCCTCTCTTGCGTCATTACTGAAATACTTTGTCACACTTGGAGAGTTTAGCGCTATCAAGTTTGATTTCTTTTCACTGATTCTCAGATAATGGCATATAAAATTTTAAATTAAGGCAGTTTGCAGATAGTGTAACGCTAATGTAGGAAGCCTGATGCTATAAAGCTGACATTTAAGTCTTAAAACATGTAAAAGGAAAAACATCTGCCACATCATCAAAATGTAAGATGCACAGCAAACTAACTGGCTGGCTGACCAAATGTTAATGCAATGTTAGATGACTCAAATAGAACTTTGGCATTCTAGCTTTTGAAAGAGAAGAAAGAGTATCTGCAAAACAAGTTGTCATAGCAATGTTATTTATAAAAATCTTTTGCAACTAAAAAAGATTTTAAGCAAGTATGGATAGAAGATGTGGGAGGGAGTGCCTACAACACCAAATCTTTAATATGCTGTGTTCTGGCTCCACATCTATCTGGACGCCATCTGCCCTAATGGTGCAGAAAATCTTTAATTTTCTTCTGTACTGCCAACTTATTGCTATGTATTTCATTTAAAAGCCATTAGTGTTTCAATAAAGGATGAAGTAAATTCTATAGCAAGAGGTGAAGAGATGCTGAAGTGCCTTTTTTAAAGAGCTTGGTGGATGCCAAGCATACTCTAGACACAACACTACCCGAACACAGTTATACTAGAGCTTTACCTCTAATGAACTTCTTTAAAAATATATATATATATCAAGATTGATACTAATCAATATGATCAGCAGTTTTTTAAGTGCTACAGTTTTTTGGATCACTGGATAAGGATCATGAGCTGATAACATTCCACTTGTGAATGTAATACTATTTTGCATCAACTTGCTTCACTGCTAATCCTAAAGTTAGTCAGCAAAGGCAACAGACCCCTCTGCTTCCCACAGACATGCTTCATTTCCAATATTTTCAAAAACTGAAACACAAACATATTCCTTTATGCTATCATAGCCTTAATTTAAAACACTGCTTAGTTAAACAGTTAATACATGGTATTTCTGAACTAAGTACAGCTGGGATATTGCCAAGCACAAGACAAATGCTTTTGTGGCTTCCTTGCCTTGCTTCAGCAGTGCAAAGCATGATGCTTGTACTAACTAAAAATGACGGTTTCTGAGGAAACTTTTTGAAAAATGCACCGTAACTCGAAAGCCACACTAATACAACTGTATAGTACAAGAGCCTTACTTTTAGGGAGAATAAAGCTTTTTAGTAAAATGGTTTAGCCTTTTCCAAAAATGAAACTGGAGAGTGTTGTTTTTCTTGTAACACGTGTCACTTTGTTGCTATTTTGCCACCAAAAAAATTCAGGAAGAATTTACTGTTGTCAAGCAGGCTCTCTTGGTGCCATGAATCTCTTGCTAACCCATAGAAAACATGGAGAAGTTGCAACCTGCTAAATATATGTGTATTCAGCCTTGTCCTACAAAATCTGTGGAAACTTCTACTTGTTCTGAGCAAGCTGCCCTGTCTGGGTGCAGGGGCTGACCTGCTTCCAACAGATTCATTCACCCTGCTGTGTTCTTAACCCACAAAACTGGTATGAGTTAAATTCTCTGCTTCTCTTCTTCCTACCGTGTCCGATCAGCTGTACTAGGTTAGCAATTCTGTGGCAGCATGGGGAACCACACTGGCACCAATTCTGGTTAAACAGCTGCTACCTAAGTTAGCACTGCTACCATGAGAAATGCTGCACAGGCTGTGCTCTGGACAACAAAACTTGAGGAGAAAAGTTCTCCCCTCTGTATCACCTAATACTCCAGTAAGATAGAGATGGGAAAAAGAAAACAACTGCTAACAACACTGTGGGCAAAGGAAGTTGAGCGGGAGGTGAAAGAGGAGAGCGGGAAAAAAAGCGTGAGCAGAAAGGAGGCTTTTTCAAAGGTTCAAGGAAAGCAAAAGAGAAAAGTGATGCTTTACACTTATACAGCATATAAGTGCTACACTTAAATAGAAGAAAACATCCTGGAATGTGTACTGTGAATCTGACTTACTGAAATTTGACAACCTAAGTGGATGGCGGTATGATATCACATAAATGATGACAGATTGTTGAGAGTATAACAGACTAGAATATCAAATGTTCTAAGCAAACAAATGTGAAAAACTTTAGCCAAAACTTCCTATTTAAAATACCAAAATTAAGCGTGGAAAGGCTAGAAATAAAACTGACATGTCACAGTAAATTGTCCCTATGTGCAAATGTTTTGGTGTATTTCATAAAGACTTAAGTTCCACGATCACCTGCAGTACTAAAAAAGAACCTCTTCCTTCAAACACAGGACATGAATAGTGGCCATTTGTTGAAGGAACCTGTTGGGGTAAGCACACAGGATCAGTTTCTAACAGGAGCTGGAAAATCCACCCTGTTCTTTAGGTGCCAGCACAAGCTGTTCATATCACCAATAAATTGTCATCTTCAAAACAAAGTCTAATTCTCTTTAATCAGTGTGAAAAGAAGGCAAACTTATTTCTGAAGGTTAAGACGATGCAAAACATTTGAGCAGCGCACAAAGCAAATAGGTGCTTTGCTCTCTAATAGGCCACTTGTGATTACTTAGCATAAATATAATGATTTGTCTACATCAAAGATATTGTGCTGTGTAAGTGGTAGCCTTATACTACACTGAAGTAAAACCACATGAAGAGCTCCTAGAGCTGAATCATTACTGTAGCAGGGAGCTGCAATTAGCTGCAATTTTGAACCTTCTGCTAAAAAAAAAAAAAAAAAAAAAAAAAAAAANAAAAAAAAAAAAGTGCCAGCTTTCAAATGGGCAGAAGTCAGAGTTTATTCCTGTGCATCTCGTGCCACTTTCTCTGCAGACTTTTGCGGTATTTCCTGACATGCTCAGGTCCTGCAGACCTGCAGGGTGGGTGCTGTGTGTCTTGTCCGCTCCGAGGCCCTCAGCCCTCCTCACTGCTGGGATCAGGCTCTGTAACATCTGCATGCTAAATGCCACTGAAAAACACAATGGGTCTTTATAGGTATTATGTTTATGCACAGCAGCCCTATGAGTAGAAGTGTCCAAAATGATAAAGACAAGTTACAGATAATGATGAGAGACCAACATGTGCAGCTGGAGACTGTTCCCCCCTACTTTGAGGAGGATTTGCTCTACAACCTTGCCAGAAACTGAGGTAAGGCTCCCCAGTCCATAATTACCCAGATCCTGCTTTTTGCTCTTGTGAAGTTGGGTGTGACATTTTTTCTAGTCATCAGGAATGTCCCCAGATCACCATGATTACAAAGAATGATAAAGTGCAGCCTTGAAATAGTATCAGCCAGCTCCCTCAGTATCCTTTTGATATATCCTATCTGGTCCAATGGACTTGTATATATTCAAATCAATTTAAGTGCTAACTGGAAGATGGGATAACCCTTCAAACTGCACTAGTCAGCTCAGGAAACTGGGAGCTTGGAGCTCTTTTCATTTATAAATGAAAGCAGCCAAAAGCATGAAGCACCTGTTTTTTTCCATGTCTTTTATCAGTAGATCCCCACCTGCACTGAATGGTAGACCCACACTTCCCATAACCTTCCTTTTACTGCCAAGGTATTTGAAGAAATTCTTCAGCTGGAGTCCCAACTCCAGTTGAGCTCTGGCTTTCTAAATCCATCACTGTTTACTTGGAGATTACATTACGACTGCTTTCCTCCCTCTGAAGCTCTACCTCCTCCAACCTTTATCTTCCCTGTGTTTGCCTTGCCAACTTTGACCTCCAGCCACTGCTCCTTGTGTCTGCAGGCAGCATTCGGGATAGATAAAACCTCAAGAGATGTGGCCCATCAGCATGACTTACGCGAGTCACGCCCAGGCGTGTAACACCATCTGGCAGACAGGGCCAGGAAACAGCATTTTCCTGGTACTGCTTGCAAATTTGCACAGCTGAAAAACAGTCATCCAGAGAGGATCTGTTCTATCCTGGCTGGCTGTGCAGGAGGCTACAATCAAAGCCAGTGAGACCCAGCAGTGCCATACTGAAGTGCAGCTTTTGGCAAAATGGTACGATGCAGAATTATCACATACTTACCCTAAAGACATTCCATAATGAAACTGGCAAATAGAAGATAAACTGACTTTAAGTATGTCCTGCCATAATCCTCACTAAAGGAACTTGATTCCAGCACATGCAATTCTAATATACCTCAAAAATGGCATAAAGAGCAAACAGCCATCATCACACATCCATTTAGAAAGCAACTGCATGACTTATTATAGAAAAACTGGATGCAAGTACACAAACTATTTACCAACATCCCATGGCACTGTCAACAACATATTCATTACTAATAATGACTACTCATTAAAACAAACAAACAAACAAAAAAAAAAAAAGAGAGAGAGAGAGAGAAGAAGAAATCCTTTAAATTTAGAATCAAAAATGGGTGTAAGGCCAGGTAATGATGTTACTGCCACAAAGCATCATATTAAATCCCAGGAAATGTCACTAGTCAGAGGAATCCCATCACACAAAAATAATCAGTGGTGACAAATGTTCTTATAGACACAAAAAATGCACATATAGTATACAAACTGTTAAACAGTTCTAATCTGGCATTAGAGATAACACTGATATAAATTTACATGCAGCTCACTGCATGTGGTTACAATTACCACAAGACATTTTTACTGTGCTATTTTGCTAATTAGAAATATTTTGAAATTTAAATCTTGAAGTCACTAGAAAAATACATATCTTTTGCACAAAAGTAGCTAATTGAACAAAAAAAATTGGATAACACCCACTTTCATACAAATTCTCATGATTTTAAGAAAAGTTCTTTGGCAGAGTAACTGCCACTTCTAGTCTAGATCATTATTTGGCTTACAGAAGCACTTCTAAATTATGTAGTTTTCCTATACATGCTTCCCTTGATGCACTTTAAGATCTCCATCCTTCAACATAAAACAAGGAAAAAATCTCATCGATCCATCAGCTTCAAGCTCACCTGCTTACATTAAAAGCTATTTTTGGATTTCAGCATATCTTCACCATGCTTAAGCAACTCCCTATCACAAATCCCTGCTTTCTCAGCATATTTCAAGAATCAATGACTTCTGTATTAAGTCATTTGAAGGCATTTGACTCTAAATGTAAATTTCAGTTTTCCTGAATCAGCAAAACTGTAAAACCAATTCTTTAAGAAAGAAAAGCCTTAGACATATGAATCCAACCCATTCTACATAATCTTAAAACACAATTCTAATTACTACTGATTTCTACTTAGAAAACCACACATAATTTGTGTGCAATACCTAAACTGTCTGTTTCCTGGGAAAAAAAAAAAAAAAGAATTCAAACAGTGTTTTGCAGAACACAACAGTATATAATTAATACTCAACAATTAAAATTAATTAATTAAAAACAATTAATTAATTAAAAACAATTAAAACTCAACAATCTGAAAATCCCTTGTGTAAAAAGGATTCATGTTGGAAATAATGTTATGTAGCTGAAAACAGAACAATGAAATAAAAATATTATAGACATTTCAAGAATGGTAGGCCAGTAGCACTATAATGCATTTTAGAAGGGCTGCAGCTACTTCCAGCTGAAAAAGTATGGGCCAAAAACACACCTAGTATTTCCCAGACACCTTTCAGTATCAGTTTATGTGCTGTCCTATAACGAGTTAATAGACGGAACAACGATGCATGAGGCTTAGCTATTTTTTATTTATTTATTTATTTTATGGTTCTATTTGTCGAGTAGTAGCACAAATGTGAAAAATCTTCCTGAACTTCCTCTATATTTATCATACACATGGTTCGGACACTCAAAACACACAGTAAAACTTACTTCCTCCCACTCAAGGCTGACAATATTCCACAACTGATTTACAGCCTGAACACCTCTTTTCACAACTGTTTTAACTTAACGTTAAAAAAAACAGCAGCTCTCGAAGACTAGAAAGAGGCCAGGGCAAAGGGATTTACAACCTTTAAGCTAATCTATTGATGTGGAGACTACAGTCTTCTACTGTACTGAGCGCAAGTGAATGAACAAGCCAGCTTGTGTGAAGAGCACACGTGTCACATCCCCCTGTAGTGCCCAAGTCACATCACCACCCACTTCACCCCATCCCAATAGCCCAAGGCTCAGAGGCCCCCTGCAATCTAAAACATCCATGCACCTGGAACGCAGCTGCAGCCAATATACTCAGGTAAAATAAAATCTGTGTGCATGTGTGTGTGAATTTAAAGAAAAGAAAGGCATTTAAGCTTCTATATTAAGGTTGTATTAAAGTTACAGAGTCAAGTTCCTACATTAGATGGGACAATTTCGGTTGGACTAGTATTTTAAAACTGTCCCCGTGTGCACATGAGGTTACTTCAGTTATTCGAAAATACCATGGGATCAGTGTAATTTATGGCTGCTTTGCAACATGCTAAATTTGTCAACGTGTCCTTGGATTCTATACATTGTTAAAATATGTCCTTTCCTACTAGGAGCATGCAATCCGCACTAACTTCAGGGCTTGTGAGGAAAGAAGTCTCATTCATAGAAAATTATTAAAGGTAAGAAGAAAAGAAGACGTATTTGGAAATCCAAGAGGTTTTGAAGAACTTCTGGAACACACCTTTCACCATACGATGCACCTCAGAATACACCTATCTGAAACACAGTACCAGATACATTATACATTTACTGCAGCACGGAGGGCAATTCCTCTAATGTAAAAGAAATGGAGATCCCAGAATAACCTTGACAATTCAAAGTACAGTAATAATACGGCATCTCAGAGGAATCAGATCTAAACTGGTTACGTCCCTGCTGAAAGTCATCAGGCACTGCTAATAAACCCATGATAATGGTTGGAAGAATGGTTGAGAAACAGGTGGAAAATTTCAGCAGTAGTGAGGCCAAGTGAATTTAAGTTTTATTACTCACTACCTCTGCAGCACAGAACAACGCAAGGCATTCAACACCTCTCACTATCGACTTTTTTTTTATGTTGTGATAACTAAAGAATACGAGCTAACAAAAAGTGAGCTCAGTGAGAGGGCGAAATAAAAATAAAAACAACATCCCAAGAACAAAGAATGACAGAACGAAGCAAAACTTCATCTTTACTTAGGTGCAAGCTAAAGCCAACGTGCACTGTCCAGTACTCATTTAACCCATTTTTACTTTCCAAAGCCACAAAGGTAAATCACCAGTTTGTATAACACTAATGTAAGGAGGGACCAGAAGATTTTGTTATAAATCTCTGGATTCTTTTGATGATAAGCCTGCCTTTAAAATCATTTATTATATTAAAGCTGTATTTGATGGTTAGGCATAATTGGTTTAGAGTCTGCAACTTACTTTCACAGTGGCCTAATTATTGACCCAATTCTGTATGAGTTTAACATGGGATATAGCTCTATAAAATACAGGCTGAATAAAGAGGTAACTTCCATATAAATTACATCCCTCAGTTTTGCTAACGTAACCTTTTGCAAACTGTAGTTGCACCTCTTTTTGCTAACACAACTGTCTACCCAGTTATTTTTTCAGTGACTTGGTTCCCTTCCCTAGCTTAAAGGCAACTCTGGTCTGTATACAATAACTGGTCTGTATACAAAACACAAACATGAGTGCTAGAAAGCACAAGGAAGCCAGGAACCTATGCAGAAAAGGCTATTTAAGGAAACAACAGGACCTCAGCACCTCAGCATTAGCTTAATGCTTTTTTACAGCCTGAGGCGCTAAAGCAGCAATTTATAGGTAACAACGTTCAGGCAACATTACTCAGATCCTCCACAGCTCAGAATATTTTACCTCCTCCGTCGATAACCTACGGGGGAAAGAAATCAAGAAGTGAGAAGCAAAAAGCACTAGTAGATTTTAAAATGAGTCTCATTCTATTACATTACACCACGGCCCGACTCGCTCTAACGCCGCCGCGCCGCCCCCGCCTCCCCGCCCCGAGGGCAGTAACGGCCGCCGCGAGGGCGGCGCCTGCGCACAGGGCGCCCGCCGCGGCGCG
>VWPW01025273.1:1278762-1361041 GCA_013389825.1 Crypturellus undulatus
GGCGCCTCCCCGGCGGGGCGCGGGAGCCGCTCGACCTGTCGCGCCCCGTGTACGAGAAGCCGCCGGCGGATCCGCGCGCGCCCGGCGAGTGGGGCAAGGCCGCCCGGCTGCCGCTGAGCGGCCGCGAGAGGAAGCGCGAGGAGGAGCTGCTCGAGAGCTACGCGATCAACGTGCACCTGAGCGACAGGATCTCCCTGCACCGGCACATCGAGGACAACCGCATGGCCGCGTGCCGGGCCAAGTCCTACAGCTACCGGCAGCTGCCCACCACGTCCGTCGTGATCGCCTTCTACAACGAAGCGTGGTCCACGCTGCTGCGCACGGTGCACAGCGTCCTCGAGACGTCCCCCTCCGTCCTGCTGAAGGAGATCATTCTGGTTGACGACTTGAGTGATAAAGTGTACCTCAAGGCTGACCTGGAGAAGTACATCAGCAACCTGAAAAGGGTCCGTTTGATAAGAACCAACAAGCGGGAGGGCCTGGTCCGTGCGCGCCTCATTGGAGCTACCTTTGCCACTGGTGATGTCCTTACGTTTCTCGACTGCCACTGCGAGTGCGTCTCCGGCTGGCTGGAGCCGCTGCTCGAGAGGATCGCCGAGAACGAGACCGTCGTTATTTGTCCCGTTATTGACACCATCGACTGGAACACGTTTGAATTCTACATGCAAACCACAGAGCCCATGATCGGGGGCTTCGACTGGCGGCTGACGTTTCAGTGGCACTCGGTGCCCAAGCACGAGCGTCTCAGGCGCAAATCCGAAACCGACCCCATCAGGTCCCCAACTATGGCTGGCGGCTTGTTTGCTGTCAGCAAGAAGTACTTTGAGTACCTGGGCACGTATGATACAGGAATGGATGTTTGGGGAGGGGAGAATTTGGAGCTCTCGTTTAGGGTTTGGCAGTGTGGGGGCACACTGGAGATTCACCCATGCTCCCATGTGGGCCATGTGTTTCCAAAGCGGGCACCGTATGCTCGACCAAACTTCCTTCAGAATACAGCACGCGCTGCCGAGGTGTGGATGGATGAGTTTAAGGAGCATTTTTACAACAGAAATCCTTCAGCAAGGAAAGAAAACTATGGAGATATATCTGAAAGAAAGCTGCTAAGAGAGCGCTTGAAGTGTAAGGATTTTAACTGGTACTTAAAGAACGTGTTTTCAGAATTGCACGTACCAGAAGATCGTCCTGGCTGGCATGGTGCTATCCGCAGCATGGGGATATCCTCAGAATGCCTCGACTATGCCTTACCAGAACACAATCCCACTGGGGCTCACCTGTCTCTCTTTGGATGCCATGGCCAAGGAGGAAATCAGTTTTTTGAATACACATCAAATAAGGAGATTAGATTTAACTCTGTAACTGAACTGTGTGCCGAAGTCCCTGAACAGAAAGATTTCATCGGTATGAGGAGCTGCCCGAAAGATGGATCTGCTATCCCAGAAAATATTATGTGGCATTTCAAAAGTGACGGGACTATTTATCATCCTCAGTCGGGAAAGTGCCTTAGTGCTTATCGCACGACAGAGGGGCGGCCTGATGTGCAAATGAGAACTTGTAATGCTGCAGATAAAAACCAGATTTGGAAGTTTGAGAAATAATGTTTACTGCTAGAAAGAATCAAATGGATTGCAGTCACCAAGGCTTTTACATACATGGGCAAAGGGCTACATCTGACTCTGAATGTATTCAAAGTGTCTTCCTTGTAGTGGTGCAGAAACTGCGTCTACTGCCGTGAGCAGTATGGAAAGCAAAAGCAATAATGAGGTTTAGTTTCTAAAACGTTAAGTCCAGATGAAGGGCTTTTTATTTTTGCAGAGTGTTGATCCTCATTTTCTCACTTTGAGCTGCCTTAATTACGGGAAAGCAAAGCCTGTTTAGTGGACTGAACAGTTTTTATTTTATTACTAAACCTGCAAGATTATCTGCTCTGTCAAATTAAAGAATATATGCCTAGGGAAATAAAAGTTAAGGTTTTCACAGCATTATTAACCAACCTACTTTTCAGCACCATCTTAATATATGCATTTAACATATATAATGCTCGGGTAGCATATAGGTTGATCAGACTTGCTTTCTGGATTCTGGCCTTGGAATTCTGTGTAACTTTACTGGTGAATTTTCATATCCTTAAGGATTTTAAGGTGGCAACTAACTATGTTGTTTGGAGGAGGAAGGAGTTTTTTTTTTTTTTTATTAATATGTATAGTAGATTGGAATGGGGGAAGGGTAGACTTTGTCTTGGATACTTCCTTTTGGCACTTGCAGCCTTGTCCCTGTGCTGGAATGGTGATCTGGCAAGGGTGACTGGGGAATCCTCGTATGTTTGGAAATGAGAGAATGCAGTAGCAGTGAAAATAAGGATGTGCTCTGTGAAGACAGATGAAGTAAGAATGGTTAGAAGTCAGAATTCTGTTCATGAAGTAGCGAAGAGAGCACACAGACTTGCATTACCCATTACTGTTTCTTAGCTATATATTTCTTATTTACATAATATTTGCGTAAGCTTTTCCACACTAAGCCAGCATTCCTAGGGAGCTTATAAAACTGTACCATGCATCAGTTTTGCCAGTTCAGAAAAAAAATTCATCACCTCTTGCAAGCACTTGTACAAATTCTGAAGTGGCAGTGGGATAGAGGAGAGAGGCACAAAGGAAAAGTTGGGCTGGTGTATTTTTCCACATGTACTCTCTTTTGGCAACAGCTGGCAGGCCCTACTCAGTATGTGGAGCTCTGAAAAAACTGCAGTATGTGTTGCTGCTTTCTAGTGATAGCAGTGTTGCAGGAGACTTGGAAGTTGGAGTTCCTTAGGTGAGAAGAACTGAAGATACAAAAGATGAATCATTAAGAAACCTTTTTTTTTTTTTTAGATACCTCACAGGAACTTTTCATTTTGAACATATGTGGTTTTCTGTTTCCTGTTATGCTGAGTGCTGAAATATATTGGTTTCTGAATAGTGCCAGTAGTTCATTTTCTTGTACTTGAGTGTGGTTACAGACAATGAGTGTGATCAGTATTCTGTATACTTGAAAAAACCAACTTGTGGTAGTGTCTGTGTTTTTGCCCCTACATTATTGAGTTGAACAGTTTGCTTAATTTTGCATTTTTTTTTTAAATTACTTTCCTTGTTATAATAGATGTTTACAGTAGAGCAGCTGCAGTAAAGTAAATGTTGACCCTGGGCTGGAAGGCAGAAACTTGAGCTTGTGAGCAATGAGAATGTGGATAAACACACTCGAGGAATGTAGTAGATGCGAGTTTGCTGTAGGCGTTGGTAGGTGGAAGAGCTAAAAGAGAAGCAAGTAGGACCTGAAATAAAGGAAGGTTTGCCACAAAAAGACAAAGCAAGAGTAAATTAACATATGCATTTGAATTTGTGACTGTAAAGAGTTGAATTTTTTCGGTGACCACTGACAAGCAAGTTAAAACAGGCTAAGATAGAAGGGGAACATAGGGTAAAAATTTGCATGTGGTGATTGATACAGGGCTGAATCATAGTAGAAATGCTTGCCACTGCGTGGCATGGGTTGTTTCAAACCTTGGTAGCTTATTTTAAAGAGATTACTTACATTTCTTTTTTCTTAGCTGATTTTTGTGGGGGGGAAAGTGGAACTTCTTTACTGTATAAGCTTTTCCTGCTGCAACCAGGAGTTCTTTGGTGGATCAACAAGATACGAATCACTTACAAGACGACAACCCATTATGTACCGGGCAGCAAATTATACCAAGTACCTGCTTTTGTGAAAAGCTTGTTAATTGCGAAATTACCTAGAAACAGCAGGAAAAAGACACAAGCACTCCTACATAGCAGAGGCACTGGCTGTATATGCAGTGCATGCTTCCTCAGATGAGCGTAACTGAACAGTGTGAATATTAACTATGCAACTTTTTAATACAATTTTGACTCTTTTAAAGACTTGATGAAAATGGTGTTTTGTATGGAGAGTTACTTGCATGCTAGGACATTCAAAGTGCTATTAGAGCAAAAAACAATCTAGGTGAACCAGTCCCTTGAAGTTTGAAGACTGATTCTCTTCGCATGCATCTGAACCCTTCTTTCTCTCCACCACTTTCTATTATACATATTTTTTTTTTTAAATATCAAAGCAAAAAGGAACATACAAATCAAAAGTAAATGACCTGGCCCTAAAAATGTGTTGTTACTTCCCAATGGAAACTTCCCAAATGGAAATTTAATAATTATTATTATTAAAAATAATAATAAAAAAATGTGGTGGTGAGTGGCTGAGTAAGAGGGAGAGGAACAAGAGGAAGAGAGGGGGTGAGAGAACAGCTACCATTCTAAGTTCAGCTAGTGTTGAACTTAATTGTAGCAATGCTACAGAAATATTTTAATCCAGTTGTTTTTCAGTGTGTACAGATTTCTGGCAAATCTGGAACTCTGGAAGATTTTGTATTGCATTATACTTTAAGAATTTAGGAACCATTTGTATATATTTTAAACTACTGATTTTTAAATCACTTAAAAGCGATCGAATGTGAATTCAACACTGAATAAGTAGGGGAGGGTTTGGGGGTTTCTTTTGAAAAATAAAATTCAAAATTATAATTAAATATTGACTAATGTGCTGATTTTTTTCAGTTCTCTTCCATTTGTGTAAGTACGTACAGCATATTATGGAACTGCCATGAACTTCATGATACTTATTGAAGATTTGTCATAATTTATGCACTACAATACCATATTAGGTCCCTTAATGGAATTTAATTAATATATTTTTCTCCAGGTATGAAATTTTCAGAAACATTGTTAAATATGTTTGCATTTTGACCTTGTCACAATAAGATTTGCCAGGTTCCAGGTTAGATTTTTAATGTATTTGTTTTCATATCCACACCCACACCTTGCACACATCCTGATATTCTATATATCCTATAATTCATGCACTATGTGAGTTAGTTGCATTGGGAATACTTCAGTACCCTCCAAAAATGGACAGTAAAGTGGTACATTTAGCTCATAAAGTTTGACTAACTGTATTTTTTTGTTGTTGTTTTTTGCTGAACTTGGTTATATTCCTGATGGTAGTGTTTTTGGAAATGGGAATGGTGGTAATGCTATATTACAATGCTTTATGTTTTTGTTATATATGATCAGTATGAACAACTAAAGTGTAAGTTGAATTTGTATCATTACAAATGCCATCACTTTTCCTTGGCATATGAATCCCAGATAGATGTTTAAAGAGCTACTCAGAACAGTGTCAGGCTTGGCCTTTACATAAAATGGTTGTCTTTTTTGGATCAATTCCATTATAACTTGTAAACAGAAGAGCAAACTATATGCTGAAACATTATCAACACTTGATTCTTTCTTTCCCCATTTTGAGATACCTTAACAATGCTCAGATATTTGTAGAAAAGACAGGTTCTAGACTGGACTACGTTGCATATTGACATCATCCCAGTGTGATTTTTTTTTTTTTTTTTTTTTTTTTTTNTTTTTTTCCCCTTTCTGGTAGTATTTTGCAGTTGGTCATGTACTGTTATGTCATGTCCAAAATGTTTTGGCTTTCATCTCCACACACCGTTCTAGTTGTTTTTTTTTTCCTGTGAGGGGTGGATGCCACAGGCTTCTTTGTGGTATAGACTTTCTTTAAAAACCTTCTGGACTTTCTTTGTTCCTGGTGCTTTCCGTTCTGGCATTGTAATGTAGTTTTGGAGATCTGTTTGTGGACTGTTTACTGGTGGTCTGGTAACTGATAAGGAGACTGAAGAGTCCTGCCATTTAATCTCAGTCAGAACATGAGAACTGCCTCCAGCCTGCCCTGTATGTGGTTTATCTTCAAAGATTCTTGCTCCCATCTTTTTGAGGACTTTATATATGTACTATATGAGCTTGAGGTAAAAAAGAAATGCAAAAAAGAAAACAAAATCCCTTAAAATAGAATACACTTATTTGATAATAGTACCTTAGTGCATTTTTTCATGTATAAATCAGTACAAATGAGTATTCATAATGGAAATCATTAGGAATAATACCTTGTGATTTAGAGAAAGAGTATGTGCGTTCCTTGTTTTAGAAACCATCAATCTTGTCTGTTCTACTTTTCCAAGAGGATGTCTTCAAATTCTACTTTGTTTTTTACTTTTCTGCTTGCAACTCTAGATAACCCTTTTCTGAATCGAAAGAAAAGAAAATCATTCAAGTACAGTTAGAGCCTGCTAAAAAACAAGCAGCTTTGAAAAGTTGGAGGGGAAAAAATAGTCTATATTTATGTGTCAAATTCAGGCACTTGATTTAAGTGTAGGGATAGTCTTGGCCTCATCTTTTATCAGAAAACCATATTATTTTTTAAGTAAAATGACTGAGCAAAGTCCTTGTGTGGGGAGTTTAACATCGGATCTGTTTTCAAGCCTTGTCATGATATATGTGCAATACGTAGACTCTTCTCCTTCTTCTCTGGCTGTTTGTACTGTGTTGGTGCCTGCAGCACACTTATCTTCCTTTGTTTCATGTCCTCTCCAGTTTCTAGGAGCTTACTATTCTTCCCTCTCTTCCTGTTTTTTTTTCTTTTTTTTTTTTTTCTATTAACAGGCCAAACACTTCACATTCTACTTTTGAACTAGCCAAGTGTTAGCAATAAAAGTGTGGTATTTGGGTAGAGTTTCAGAATTATATTTGGAGATTAATTTCAGTTTGTGTGCCCAAATTATTAGAAATGGTGTCTTCAATTAGTTCTCTGAATTAACTTCTTTATCTCCCGAGTTAAATGGTTAGAGCTTTAAACATATTCCATCTTGGAGACGAGAGTGAAATTCTGAGCATGTCATTGTAAAGTGTCTTCTCTGGCAGTGTGAGACTTAATTAAGTAATGAGAATTCTGGATTGGTTCATAATGGCGTACTTTTTTTTTTTTTTTTTTTTAATCCTTAAAGTGTTTTATAAGCCAGTTTGCTCAATTTTTGGGATGAGTGGTATGATTTTTACTTAGCTAATGATTTGTTGTCATAGACAATGTCTTTTAATTATTTCTTGCCAGCTACGTCTTCTCTGGATAGGTATCTTATGCTATGGAAGCTGAAGGCGCAGTGCAGAGCGTTCAGATTTGCAGGTCACACAGATGCTGTGACGGGTGTGCAGTTCTCCCCGGATGGGCAACTTGTTGCTTCGGCCTCTCAGGATCGTACGGTCCGGCTGTGGATTCCTTGCATGTGAGTCTAAGTGGGCAATGATGGTTGTGGGTTTTGTTGCTGCTTTTGTTTTATGTGCACTGTGAATATTGGAGGAACTTGATCTGTTAAATGTTTTTGTTTCCTTCCCACATGCCTCACTGGGCTTTGTCAGAAACAGACACTGGTGGGGGCTAATAACAGTTCTTTACTCCAGGTTTTCTGTAGTTCCCACGGAAAAGTATAGCAATTCAGAGGTCATAGTTCCATCTGTGTGTAGGGCGATGTCTCTGACTTAAAGGATATATTTCTTCTCATAAGGATTACATAACTAGGTCTCATTTGGTAGAGACAAGTGGTAAAGAAAACAATGTCTTTTGGTGGGAGAGGGGAGGGGAAGTTTCTTTCTCTTTAGACTTTTATTCTCAAGTGGCAGTGATTATGAACAATTAGAAAGATCTTAAACTAGCACTACTTAAGCTTTAATTAAAATTCTCTTCTGAATAGTATATGGAGGCAAATGCTGCTACTTAATTGCACCATATTCTACAATTGGTCAATTAAATATGTATGATTATTTTGAAAGTCTACATTCTAGTGTTTGCCTTACAAATATGGAAGACTAATGACACCACGACAGTTTAGCTAGCCTACATTGTTTCAGTTTTGGATTAAACATATAGTCTTCCAGATTTATAAACAGTAGTTTGGTTTAATATTTTCTTGTTGTTTGTTTTTCTTGCCCCTGCCCTGATCCAGTCATGGAGAATCATCAGTACTAAAAGGCCACACAGCACCTGTTCGTAGTGTGAGCTTCTCGCACGATGGCCACTTCCTAGTTTCAGCATCCAATGATAAATCAATAAAAATATGGACGGTTCACCGTCAGCGCCTCTTCTTTTCTATATCCCAGCACACTCACTGGGTTCGCTGTGCCAGGTAGGTGTCTGTAAGCAAGCAATTTGGGTGAATTCCTTGCATGAAACTCTTAATGCAGCATGTGTGTTGTCCAGGGCCAGAACTAAGAGAGGGGAAAAATCTGTGGATGGTAAAATTGATACATCAGTAATAAGTTTTTAATCAATAATGTGTATGTGTATGAGAATGTATATATATATATATATACATATAGATGTATACAAAATCTAATTGAAGTTTGAAAATCCATTATTATTAGCCTACATATATTCATTTAAACATCTACCATAGGCTGCTAAAATAAGTATGGATCAGAAGAAAAATATTTTGAAGGAGAGGTGGTGTCTTCTATGATAACAATAATTTCAGTCGATATCATGTCCCAGTCATGCATACTTTTGTGCTGTGTTGATAACTTATTTCTCAGCATTCACTCTTATCTAGATTTCTTTGTAATTCATGGTAGGGGTTTTCTTACATATTCTTAGAGAACAGTAAGGGCATAAACAAGAGTGGTCAAGAACTAGAATGAGTTACACCTACAAAATTGGAAAGGATGAAAGGACAGATCTTCACATGGAAAGTTAAGTACCTTAACTTAAAGTAGAACAAACCTTCAAAAAAGAGAAAATATATTTAACTGTTTTGTTTCCATATTAACTGAAAATACACATATTAATAGAAGATCTATAGCTAAGAAAACATCTTGGGAAGGAAATCTGATAGTGGTGAATTGCAGAGTCCTGCAAAGTGCTGATAGATATATCTAATGATTGAGAAGAAAAATTGAATTTCTAAAAAATCGTATTTGATTTTATTGAATAGTCTTCCAATGTTGTTTTTATTGCAGTGGGTCACTGTGAGGAATAATGAGAAATGGTGAAATTACAGACAAAACAACGCTTTTAAAAACCTAGCTTATTAGTTGAGAAATGGTCTTGAATGTTTTGTTAGCAGTTTGGAAGTCGCGCGAGAGAGAGAGAGAGAGAGAGAATGTAAAGTTCCATTGTGTCCTCTTTTTATTTTCTTTTCCCTCCTTTTCATCTATAATTTCTATTGTGAACTTTTTGGTGTCTAAAATGCCTTCTTTAGGCTTCTCTTTCCCTCATCTTTGGATTTGTTTTTAATTCATTGTAGTTGATTGTGTAATAAATAACTAAATAAAAAAAATTAAAAAAAAAGAAAATGGAAATTTTTTTTTCTTTGATCTTATTTACTGAGTAATTGAAAATATTCTTATAACTTTAATTTCCAAACAGACTTTCTTGCTTCTGGTGTTTTGCTGCCAATGTGTTTAGTATTAAACATCTGATACTACCTAGAATAGAAACGCATATGTTTACATATTCTAGATTTTCACCTGATGGAAGGTTAATAGCATCTTGCAGTGAAGATAAAACCGTTAAAATATGGGATACAAGAAATAAAACTTGTGTTGATAGCTTCATAGATTATGGAGGGTAAGTGTTACTATCTTTAACAAATCAATAAAATGTGTAATTTTAATGAGATTGAAATAATAATTTCTGCTGTTAACATCTGTATGTCATATCTAAAATTAGATCAATGTTTTACCATCCATTAAAACTGTAATGCTCATTTTGCATTTTTCTAAAGAGGTTAAGTGGCTATATGTACCCAGCTATGAGAAATAATCCACAAAGAAGTTTGATTATTTAGTGGAATTTGACTTTGTTCATGTTTCCCTCATGTTTTTTTCCTTCTGCCTGGATCACTTTTATATCAGGTGCTTTAGCAGGAAGAAAAGTTTAGGAAATCTCCATCTACATATTCACTAGTGTTGTTGATGAGGAAGGTGTTCTGTTAGCTTTGGTAATCTGCTTTGTTTAGTTATAAGAAACGAACACTACTCACAACCCTTGATATTATACCAATGTCTTCATGCTCAGGGCTAGCTTTGCTTTCTTCTGCAAATTTTATACAAAATAGATTATGAAGATTTGAACCAGGATGATTGTACTGTCTTCTCAGCAAAATACAGGTTATACAGTCTCATTCGCCAGGCACATCTGGTTTTTTCATACTTGTCTGAAATACCTTACTTGAGTTTTTGTGGCAAATTATGCTGTTAATATTAAACATAAATATTTCTACCAAAATGAGTAATCAATCTATTTTCATGAATTATATTTAGATTTGCAAATTTTGTGGATTTCAATCCAAGTGGTACATGTATAGCTTCCGCAGGCTCCAATCATACAGTGAGACTGTGGGATATTCGAATGAACAAGCTACTACAGCATTACAGAGGTAAAAACAACATGGTTTGCTGCATTTTTTTTTTTCAACTGGAGTTCTTTGCAACAAAATGTAATCAGTGTTAATGCATGACTTAATTCCTTACTGTGAAAAGTGAGGAAAAATATTTGTATTTTACAAGTATTCTTTCTGAGAATCTGCGAATTAGACAGTCTTAAACAAACAACTGAAAAAATGAACTGGATCCTGGTTATTCCTTTGCAATGGTGCTCTCTCTTTTTAGAATAGAACTTAATAAGTGTTTTGGAGATTCTCCTATGCATCTAAGACTTTTGTTTGTTAATGGAGTCATTTTTTCTTTGGGAAATAGAAAAGAGGTAATTATTTGAAATGTATGTTTTATTTCTTAACTATCTCATATCTGATCACAGTCCTATTTAATTAGTTCACAGAGCAGGGGTTAACTGTGTGTCGTTCCATCCTTCTGGTAACTATCTCATCACTGCTTCTACTGATGGCACCCTTAAGATTTTGGACCTCTTAGAAGGAAGACTTATTTACACACTTCATGGACACAAGGTATACAAAATAATTTTATTCAAATTAGATCTCAATAGGTTATGCAAAATCTTTTCACAGGGAAAATAACATTTGTGCCATCATGTCTTGTGTCTTGCTACTTGCAGAAAAACGTCTAGTAGAGCACCATGTGTTGCATTAATCCAGTCTGTCAGAAATGGCCAAGGAGATGCATCCACCTTAGCCTCAACAGCACACTTAATCAGTCAATATTGTATGCGTGTTTAATAATGAGTAATAGTTCCTGTTTTGCATTAATTAGGAAATAATTAATTTTAGAAATCAAGAGTTAATTACCTGGCAAATTAATTCTTTGTCTACTGAAAAGTAGTGCAGTAGCCTTCCAGATGAGGGAGGGGGAAGTTTATCTGAGAGAATTTTTGAGAGGAATGACAGCCTTTCTTCTTTATCTTCCAATGCAAAACAAACCCTACTTTTGATAACGAATCTCTCGAAGACATTGTCAAATATATATTGCATTATTATATACAATTCTACGTTGTTTTAATTCTGTGTAAAAGCTACAGACAATGCCATTATCTTCCCAAATTTTGTTGTAGTAATCATAATGCAAATTCTTATCAGGGTGTGCAGTAGTTATTTTTTTAATAAAATGGAGTTTTGTAAAAAATTCACTTCAGTTAAACCATTACTTGTCTTGCTAAAATTGAAGAATATATTTGGATTAACATTATATATTATATTAAACTACTGCATGGAAGTATTTTTTTTCTTTGCATTAGAATACCATGGCAACAGTAATAACATAATTTTGCAATGTGCTAGTTGGTTTTTTTACTTTACAGGGACCANTTGTAGTAACCATAATGCAAATTCTTATCAAGGTGTGCAGTAGTTATTATTTTTTTAATAAAGTGAAGTTTTGTAAAAAATTCACTTCAGTTAAACCATTTCTTGTCTTGCTAAAATTGAAGAATATATTTGTATTAACATTATATATTATATTAAGCTACTGCATGGAAGTATTTTTTTTCTTTGCATTAGAATACTATGGCAACAGTAATAACATAATTTTGCAATGCGCTAGTTGGTTTTTTTACTTTACAGGGACCAGTCCTTTCTGTGGCTTTTTCAAAAGGTGGTGAAAAATTTGCCTCAGGTGGAGCAGATGCTCAGGTTTGTGATGCTGGCTTTTTAAATTAAAAATCTTATCAATGTTTGGTATGGTAAATGAGAGTTAAACATAATGTGCCTAACTAATATGTTAATTGTAGCTGACATGATTCCTTTGCCTTTCTTCTTCTGTTGTGTTATAAGGCCTTATTTATCCTAAAGTTAAATTTGAGGAGGCAAATGCTAAATATATAGGTGGAAAAGTTAATCTTAACTACTTCAGTTGAATATTATGAAGAGGAGAAGACCACAGTACTGGGCATTTCTGTTACACAAATTGTATTAGAGGAGTGATTTTAAAATATAAATATTTTTAAAACTTTGCAGTTCAATGTCATGAAAGTAGTTTTGCTGAATACACATTTCATTAGGTTTTCCTTTTGTTTAAATTCGCTATTCTAACTGTATTAATTGAGTGAAATTTGAAATGTATTTCAAGAAGTAACAGAAAGAAATAGCCTTGAGAATAATTTCTTTTGAATCAAAATATCAGTATGTTTAAAAGAATACAGCTGTTTTCAGCTGATGCTTCAGGTAATACTCTTTCTAGAAATGTTTAAAGGCTCCCCCAAAAAATGGAAGAAGAGTTGCTTTCCATCACAAGGAATTAATGAGAAGCAATGGCAATTATTAGAAAAATGCACATCAGCAATCTTTTGATATTAAATTTGCAAGCAGGAAAAAAAAAAACAAGAATGGTGGAGAAAGATGTATGTTCCTTGATACCTCTTGCTCTTGTTTTCATGATCAAGCTTTGTATGAGTGTTTTCCATTCCGAAAGGAAACTTTAATTCTTGGGGATTCCTGAATTGTTGACCTTTGTCTTTGATTTTTATGAGGACTAGTATAGAATACTTCTACATTAACCTGAGAGAAAGTGACGTTTGTGAGGCATTTAATTAGGTCACGTGCTGAAACCCTAATGATGGGGAGTCACTGAACTCGGGCAGATGCAATCACCCAGATTGAGTGCCGCTGTATTCCAGGAGCGCCTGTTTCATTGCAAGGTTCCTTTGAGCTCGGGGCTGCCGAACGCATGTGTGTTTGGTGCAATGATGTCACTCCCTTTCTCCTGCTTTGACTCCATGCTGTAAAGCCCGTGGTAATGGGATCGTGGAATGAGTGCAATATTTATTAATATAATTTTTAATTATAATCTTTGCAATATATATGCAAATCTGTAAGATGATTCCCGGTAGAGTTTGGTGTATTGGTGTCATGCTCAATGTATGACAGGAAAGAAAACTTCATAAGAAAGTGATTTCTACTTCTTATTGCATGTTTAGTTGCTAACTCTTTTTATCTTCCCTATTAAAAAGCTTTTTTTTTTTTTTTAATTGATTATCTTTTCATGTTAATTTTTATGTGGGAGAGGGTTACTTTTTTGTGTCAACTTCATTTTTGTATCTTAAGTTTTAAAATATACAGTGTTACATTCTATTGTGTTAACTATTGAAATAGGATATCCTATTTGAAGTAGGATATGGCTTAATCTAGAGCGAATACAAATGTATTCCTCAGCTTCTGTTTGCTGCTGATGTATGCTTACACATGCACCTCCTCTGCAAACAGCAGGGTTTGCTGACCTCTCCACACACAGCCCATGCAGATCTGCCAGCAGGGTAGCAATGGGAGCACTCCTCTGCTTACTGGGATGGATTAATATGGGTACTGCAAATGTAGATCTCCCCAGAATTACCCTGGGTTAAACTTTTTAGGGAATATTTATTTGAAAAGTTCTTACAGCAGATTTTCATAGGCAATAACAAGTTGATCAGCACAATCTGGCTGCAGAAATACCATCTTTTGCAGTGCAGAATCCAGAATGTACTGTCTGCCCACGGCATGAGTTGAGGACAGCTGATTCATTGTATATTTACCATAGATTACTTCCTATGTACTCGTTCTTCTGAGACCATGCTATTTTCAAACAGACAAAATCTGTCGATTGTACTCTGTTTTCCTTTATCAAACAAGGAAAATTGGTATCTCTGCTTCTAGTTTCAGGTTTCTTTCTAGCCAGTGCTCAGCCAACTGAGAGCGGAGCTTCATTCAGAAGCACATTAAGAATATGTAACAAGCACTGGATACTCCTTTGTTTCTTTTTGCTTCATTTATCAGTAACAAAAAAAAAAAAATTGTACACTTCAGATATCTTTTGTACACTTCAGATATCTTGACTATGCATTCATATGCCCAGTTATTTCACTTATCAATGTCACTGAGAAATTTAAGACTTTCAACACTTGCTTTTAAGTGAAAGAGCAAAGTTACACCTGTTTCTCTTGAAGGTAGTTGTCTTGTGCTGCCTTGAATGGTGACTTGCTATTGAATTATGACCATTTGGGGTGGGAGGGAATTGTTATGTCCTGTAACTACCTGGAGATATAAAGAAAAATACTTCCGTATAGAATCCTTATCTTTCTAGACTTGTGCCCAAGCTACTTTGTATAGTTTGCATTGCAAGTGGGATACTGAGGCATGCATGGATGAGTCCTTGCTAGGTTTAGTCTAGTTTAATCCTGCTACCATGGCAAGTTTTCAGTTTACAGTGGGGGAAAAAAATATTTTTTGATCTTGAGCAGCTCAAATGGCTCACTGCTGATGAAAGCAAAGGGTCATATTTCTACTGTGTTCCTTCTATATCTGTGTTACTCAGATACCACTCAGAGCCAATTCAAATTGCTAAGCCAGCAGAAAATTAGTTTGGGGGGGGCTGGGGGGGGAACGGGCAGGTGAGGGGCCATAAAAATTTGAAAAATGTCTTTTAGAGGTCTTGAAAAATGTCTTTTAGAGATCTTTTAAGACTTGTTTTATTTTTTTTCTTCTAAATGAGATTAAACTACAACTATTAGACTTGCGGTAAAAGACAACACAGGGAAGTGCTTGTGATCAGGTAAATGATGGTAGCAAGCTTAGTCTTATGATCTATTAGTAGTAACAGAGCTCATTGAAAAATTATGATTTGTGCATTGAATAGGCTTGAAGTGGAGTTACTGATATGTCTTTTCACAGGTATTTCTATGGAAAACCAACTTTGATTCACTTGATTATAAAGAAGTTCTTAAGCAACATATTAGAAGAATGCATATTGATGACCCTCCTCACCTTCTTGATATTTACCCACGGTCACCACATCCCCACAGTGAAAGATTTCGTTCAGTTGAGGTAAGTGCAGTAAGAACTCTAATATATACAACCCAAAGCAGTGAACGCCTTCTGTCTAGCACTTATGGTTAAATGTGGACTATTTACACCAGACAGTCCTTTTTTGCATACAATATTTCAGAAACCACCATAAGTGTCGGGAACAGTGTAGCCAGCCAGGACCAGGGAAGTGATCACCCCACTGTACTCGGCACTGTTGAGGCTGCACCTTGAATACTGTGTTCGGGTTTGGGCCCCTCAGTACAGAAAGGATGTTTTGGTGCTGGAGTGTATCCAAAGAAGGGCAACGAAGCTGGCGAAGGGGCTGGAGCACAGACCTTATGAGGAGCGGCTGAGAGAGCTGTGGTTATTTAGTGTGGAAAAGAGGAGGCTCAAGGGAGACCTTATCCCTCTCCACAACTACCTCAAAGGAGATTGCAATGAGGCGAGGGTCGATCTCTTCTCCAGAGTAGGTACCCCAAGGACCGGATGCTTGACAGCTTGATTAACAAACCTCTCTGCCAGACAATGTCCCATTTTTGTAAGGGACATTGCTAAATGTTATTCCTTTAGTAACTGCTTTCAGCACAGATGGACAATTTGGGGACTCAGTCACAGTATTTGCCATCTTATTAAACTGCTCTTACTTTACCAGTATTTTTCTTCAAGACCCATTCAAACTGCACCCCTTTATAAACCGTGCTAAACAAGCAAACATGTTAGCACCTTGTTTATTATCAACCCTGAAAGGACACATAATTATTTATAATAATTTATAATGTCAGCTTCGAAAGACTTAATTTAAACTAATGTCTGCATTTGTCGTTGTGAAATTTGAAGCTCCCCTGGTATCTTACCATAGTTCTTCCCTTGCTCAGTTTGGGGATCTTAACAGTAAGGTTACTATGTCTGATTTTCAATTAACATCACTTTATTTGTAGAATATCTTGCTCTCAAACCACCGTGAAGTATATTGTATTTACAGATTGGTAAACTTAGTTACTGATAAAGTTTTAATGAAATGAATATTACTCTGATGCCATTTTTTATTTGTAAATTAAACAATTTAATAAAAGTAATAAATGAGGTCTCTTTTGCAACTTGTTTTCAGCATTCATTTAATAAGCATCAATGTGAAGGTATCAAGTTTAGTTGCTTCATGTGTGGCTTTCCCTGTATTCACTGTCCCTCTTGTCTATTCAAACAAAAATGTAGTATGTTATAGTGAGGAAGAATGGGTCTCACCATCTGCATATAGCCATAATTTATCTAGAGGAAATAATGCCAGGTAATAACCACCACTCACATGCTATAGTTGCGCTAACTATGCTTGAAATTTTATAGTGCCTCCCTTAACTCAAAAATAAAGTATTTCTATCCCCATTGTGCTACAGTACTTTAGAACTTTGCTCCTCTTTTTCTTCCCCCTCTCTCTCTAAAAAACGTTCCAACCTTTCTCTTGCAATAGGAAGTTGGGGGTTTTATCATTAGGTGGTCTGACTGCAACCTCAACCTTGTTCTTTGAGGTTCTTACTCATCACTTCCTGCTTTCCTGATACACTGGGGACATGAATTGCAGAAATGTTGATTAGAGGGAATTTCTGGAGGTCACTCAGCCCTACCCCCTTCTTGCTGGGGGAATGTTTCCAGCAGTCAAGGGATCCGTGACTTTGCCTACTTGACTATGGAACAAGGATGGAGATTCCACATCCCTTCTGAGTGATCTCATGCAGCGCTGCACAGCCCTCCCAGTGAAGCAGCTTTCTGTAGTGTCCAACCTGAGCCTCGGAAAAAAAATCATACTTTTCCTTCTTTACTTTCTTGTTCATGAAGAACTGGGTAAGAAGCCTGGGCTTAACTGAGCTTTCTTAAGGAACTTTGTAGCATACACAAGTATTACTGGTGGATAAGAAGACAGGAAATTGAAAGAACTGATTATCTTTTAAAGTTTGCTACAAGCAACTACAGTGTCATCTAGATGCTCAAAATATGTTAAAATGCATTGAATGCTGAGATGAATCCTAATCATTGTCCTTTCTTGAGATAAAGATTTTTTTTTTTTTGAAAATGGAATATTTATTTGGAAATAGTGTATTTATTCAATAGTGTAGTGAATAGTGTTTTATACTAAAAATAAAACTTTCCATTTGGAGAAAAGTTGCATTTCCAAATTTTCCATATTTTCCATATTTTTGTATTATTAATCCTTAGTATACCAGAAGCCTCCTTAAAGCTGCTGAAAGACTGTTCAAACTTCTTTTAAAAACAGCTGTTATTTCAACCTAAGTTATTCTGATTTTGTATCTTGAGCATAAATATCTTCTAGTGATTTTCATTTCCTATTTAAATCTTCAGTATAGTTTTGGAAATAATTTTTTTTTTCCTAGATGAATAAAACATGAGCCTACACTAGGTGGCAGTAGAAATAAGAGAATGCATGCTATTGCATGTTTTCCCTGAGACCTCCAGTCTAACATGAAAACAGTGTGATCATATTTAAATTTTTGCCTTGTGTATATTTACAAGGAGCTTTTCTACAGTGCAGCACATCACTTTTAAAAGACATTTATCATTCAATTAAAACTTACTCATTTGTCTTCATTCTATTACTTCATGATATTATATTTGATATAATACCAGTGTTTTATGAAAGTCATTATAAGTGTGAAGTAAAACCCGTTGGGTTTTTTTAGCAATTGAATATACTGTATTAAATCCAGCAGAGGGATATGCATTTACTTAAAGCATATGATGAAGAATTAATGTCCTTAGTTGATTCTACTGCGTTAGATCCTCCCTTATTTTTCTACTGTCTTAAGCAACAATCATAATTCCTGCTTTTTATTTTCTTAAAGTAACATTTTGTTTTGCCCTACTTCAGTTCTCATAAATCTCTAATTCTCTCCATGTGAAGCTTTGGAGAACCTTTACTTTAAAAGCATGGTAGGATTTGGGTTTGGGTTTTGTTTTTGTTTTTAATTCTGTGGTTCAGCATTTGATAATATGTATCGTAATACTGGAAGAAGATACTCCATAATCTAGTTTACCAAATAATTAAAGGAAATACAATTTTTAAAAAAAAGCACCAACAATTTTAATGCATGATTATTCTCTTTACCTCGCTTCTTAGTGCTCTGGTTTCCTCTCTTATTTTTATTTTTTTTCCAAAAGTTTGATGAGATTATTTCGCAGTTAACTACCTCAGTTTGTCAGCAGATGTGAGTGGGTTATTTGAAACTTTTTTATTTAGCTCCATTACTTTTTAGCTCCATTAATTTTTAGAGCAATATTAAATACAGCTTATGAAAAGGGTGTAGTTAAACCCCTCATGTTTTATGCTGATTTTTCTCCATGCACTGTGCTGGTTTTGAGTTGGTGCTTAACCATTGTATATATATTTAGTTCTCTCTGGAGTCAGTTCCTACAAAACCAGTCAGTGGTTCCAATTCCTCTCCTCCTCCCCTGTCTCTGATAAAGTGGAAGCCAGAAATATTTGCAGAGAAGACTTGCATTCCAGTACCAGGATGTGATACTTCTGCATAAGCAGCACATTTCCTTTGTTTAGCAATGTAACATCAGAAAAAAAAACATGTAACTGCATTTGCAATAGTTTTGTTCTATGTAACAAGGAGATTTTATTGCAAAGAAGGTAATAATTGTTAGTGAGAGCACTACAGTAATTCAAGTATATATCGTGATGTAGATAGGTGATGGGCATCTGCTGTCCCTCTTCTACAGTGTTCTATAGGTCCAGTGTCCTCAGGCCTTTTTGGTCTTCAAAGGGTACATGTCCAAAACAGATCGGACTCAGCTGCCAAGGGTGCCAATGACATTTAGCCAATATATGTATTACGAGAAGCTCTGATGGTCAGACACAGATGAGACTCTTTTATGCTGGATACTAAATAGTTTATATCTGTTTATAAACCTTTAAACATTTAAAATAAACACGAAATACCTGTTTTGTGTTTCTTTTAAGTAGAGAAAGAGAGTGAAATTTTGACATAGGGTTTTTGCTGTGTCAGTAACAAAGTTCACTTAAAACCGTTGAATTTTCAGGTTCAGGTAAACATGAAGTTACTGCTTAGACTATGTTACCTGGCTCCCTTTCATCTTTTTGCCTTTCTTTCCTTTAAGCTTATTTTACCAAACTGGAGAGAAAGAGAGGGAAAGGGAAAAGGAGGAGAAAAAAAAAAAGTCACTTGATCCTGATATCTGCAGATTGAGGAAGACTTCTAACAGCTCTCAGTTCTTATAACCCTGTAGCAGCAATGGTTTCCTGATCACCTCTAGAGAGCTCCTCCATTGACCCAACAACAATCTGAATTAAAAGTCAGAATACCTACCAAAAGAGCTCATGGATGAAGAACAGCTCGTCTAAACTGGATTCAAGAAAATCTATTCACTGCTAGTCAGAAATGGTGACTTAAAAAAAGAGTTGAGATAACCCTTTAATGAAGTCTTGTTGTTTCTGATTTGTCAGTACTGCAAAGCAGGAGGATGCTTGAATGATCAGGTGACATCTAAGTTCAAATATGCCTTTTTTTTCCCCTCCAGTTTGCTAGGAATATTTGTAGCTCCTTTTCTTTTTCCATAACCTCCCTTCCCCCATGAAGATCTCACTGTAATGAACTTTGTTTATGCTAGTTCCAATCTGAATTGCGTAACGTAAGTTACAGAAATCCAAATAAGCTGAATGAAAAGGCTTCAGGCAGTACAAGATGCTATTGCCTGTCTTTCCTGCCTGCTCATTCTAGTTTAAAGCTCTCCTTCTAGCTGCTTACTCAACTAATGGATGTGTGACCTAAAAGGCTCTATCTCCATTTCCAGATCAAGCAGTTTAAGTTGAGGGAGTCCCACTGAAGCAGTCACGGAATGAGGAGCTCAGACTGGGCTAGAGTGAAAGCCCTCAAGTGAGGTGATAGGCCCCTTCTTCTTGAATAGGCAAGATAAAATGCTGCTTCTGTCTAATAAATCTCCAAAGAGGAAAAAAAATCACTAGGCAGGTGTGGAGGGTTTGTTTGTTTTTAGTTGAAAGTAAGATAGCTGGAAATTATGTGGTCTATGATAAGTCCATGGATGCAAAATTGAAAAGAAGAAAGTTAATTTCTCTTTACTACTCCAGACTTCGTGATGATTTGGAAGTCGTGTAGAGTTTCTGAGAATTTTATCAGTCCATAAAATAGTTGATACATCATGCTCAGAGGGCAAATATGCTAGGCCGTGATGCGCCCAGATAATAAAATGATAAGGAGAATATGCAATGCAGCTTTCATAGGGAGGAGATTCTGATTCTTAAGTCAAAACCAAAAATAAATAAAAACAGCAACTTTTTTTTTCCCACAGTTCTTTATATTCTCTTATTTTCTATTAATATTTTACTTTTCAGGAAAGGACATTAGGAAAATATTGTTATAGATTATTTCCATTAACTAACAATAAATGAGTAGTCAAACTACTAAAAAGTCAAATTTTTAGACCTTGTGATGATATACATGTATCTGAAATAGAATGTTCTCTCTTGCACTGAATTCAGCTTCTGATATTATCTAGTTTTTCATATGGCTTTAGGGACAGCAAGATTTCTGTTTAGCTGGCTCTCTTATTGCAGAAGTCAGTGTTGCCTCATACCTGTTTTCCACAGTAATATTTTTCCTGTTGTTTTAAAATATCAGGCGTATCATATAAGAAGCAAGCAAGTCTCTGAATTGCTCTGATAAGTGTCTGAGGAAGTTGAGCGTGCACTTGAAATGGAGCTATCTCCATTTGGTGCTAATGATGCAGCACTTCAGTAAGGCAACTTGGGCTCCTATATGTTCACTGAACCAGAGTCGCTGCAACCATATTGAGCCCAGGTGAGGTTGATTTGCCCTTTCCATTTTACTCTAGTGAGCTTCATGCCACACACCCAGCACTAGTTTACCGAAAAATGATGGTAGTGGAACTTGGAAGCTGTAGTATGAGACTGTGCACCAGGATGTGCCTGTCACGTACAACAGGCTAGGGCCCGGCTTCATATAAAACCTGGGTGCTGCATGCGGAAACCAGGGTTGCAGAGCTCTCAAGTCCATAGTCATACATGACCCTTCATTCATGGAAGAAAGAACAGGAAAAACAGCCACAAGTGACTGGAACTAGAAAATACAACTTTAGGAGCCTTCAAATGAATGTTTGTGTGCCCACACTGATACAGAAGGAAAAAGAAGTGGAATCACACAAAATATTCAAGAAGGGAGTACTAGGACAGATGCTGGTTAAGCCACTATGAATGATGACTGATGACTCAGAAAGCCCTTAATTTCAATGCAAACTAGAGGTGCTTCCTGCTTGCAGAACAAACCAGGCTCAAGTACGCAGGCACATCAGGCTGGGAACCTTCACAACTGGCAGTGTCATGGCAAGGGCTGCAGCTGTCTCATCAGAGAATGCTTGTTTGGCACAAAACATGGAATTTCTGGCCAATGAAATACTTGACCGTAGTGCCTCATCACAGTGCCTCTGTGTGTGCTCAATTTTCCAAGTAATGAAACGATGGAAATAGCTGGTATTAACATGATGCAGGCTTGCGGCTCTCTGCTGTTGAGCCACAAGGTGTTTTAAATCAGAGCACAAATGCTATAGGTTCACTCTGAGTATGGATACCAGAAGCCCCTGGTGTGGTGAAGCTGCAAAAATGGGATAGTTTTTAAATGTGTGTTCACTGTAGCTGAAGTCGGGACCAATCTGAAGTGGGTGTGAACTGGCTGCTTGCCATGGGTTGTTTATTTGTAGTTAGAGACAACACAATCCAGTTCTGAAAACTTGCTAGCAGTGATAAAATAGTATTCCATATTTTACCTTTACTCTAATGCATATTATGCATCTATGTCAACTTAAAAACAACAAAAAAATTATAAGATTCCATGTAAGAGGGATACATGCAAAATTTCTGAAAGCATCTGCAAGAAAGAGTTATAGAATTCAGGAAGTATTTGATTAGTACCTGTAGTTCACTGTTTCAATAACATTGTTGGCCACTCTTTAGTAAACTTCTTAAACTGTTGTATAACTTCAATTTTGGACAGCTTGAGTTAGCTATCTCACCATTCTGAGTTGCGTTTGGCACTTCATTTTTATTGGTTTGTCCTAAAACTGGGTTTCTTAATATCTAGGTTTGTTGTGATAAGAGCCCTTGAGTTAATTTTGAATGATGTTTATAGAGTATGAGTGATATCTCTATGATAAATGCACATCTGGATCCTGTTTCTGTATTTCATAATTGCTTGTTTTACTGTTGCAGGGGCAATACTTTATTTTTTTTTCATACACTTTAAAGAATATTTAGAGTTTTTGTGCCTTAGTGTGGCAGATTGTTCAGTCTTGCTTCTCATACTGATGCTGAAATAGTAATCATTATAATTCATTTTCAATAGGTCAACCCTAGCTTTGATGTGGCTGATACACAAACACTCGACCCACCCATCGTAGAGATAAGTTCCTCTTCATCTTTCAATACTCTGGTAAGTTCCTTGTAAGTGAAAAGGGGATCAGGCATACCTTAAACTATCAAGTTACTGAAAGTATATTTGTTTTGTCTATATGGATAAAATATACTTTTAATAACTCCTAAGTGTTCAGAGTTCAACATTTTAAATTTTCAACTTCAGCTTGCTTTCAGTTTCCAAGGATAACCAGAAGATGGTGTAGTAGGGAAGCTTTCAAAATATCCCAGCACTTTTATCCTTGTACTAAGCAGCTACTCTAGTTCTAAGCCCATGCTAATTATATCTAAATATTGTTGTTGTTTGTGTCTTATTCTGAAACAGCCTTTTTAACTCTGTCTTTATCTGCACTTTATGGGAACCCTAGAGTTGCCTTACTGCTAAAATTCCAATAACGATGTTTCATTTTTTTTTTCTTTTAAGACATCTGGTAGTTCTCTAGGAAAGAAAAGGTAACACATTCTAGGAAGGAACGTTAGGATGAGATCCTTCTAGCGTTAGCTTTTCATATGACATTGGTATGGCATGTGGGAGGAAAGGAAGGCAATGTTTTAACGGTACTTTCGTAGGAGGAGAAATATGCTCTCCTGGTATGAAGTCCTAAAAAATGTACTGTTCTAGAATTAGGTTAAAATGAGAATTTCTCTTTTTTAGCTCAGAATCTGTTCCTGTGAAGGCATGATTTGTATCTGCAGCAATGTTAATTGCCCTATCAACAGTTGCACAGATGAATGGTTAATACCTAAGCCTAGGCAGTAGGTGGTTTCTACTGATCTGTTTTATCATAAATGCTTTCTGGATAGGCATATTATGAGGGTACTTCTTATAAAGTACTTTGAGGTCATTGGGTGAAAATCATGATGTAGAGGTTCACGTGTTTAAAAAGAAAAGTCTTCCAAACAGGAATAACCACATATTATCTTTTACTTGAAGAGAGAATTGACAGTTTCATATATTTTAAGGCTTAGCAATTGTCATATTGTGTTTCCACAGAGAAATATGGACCTTTAAGATAAGATAATTTGTGTCAAAAGAATAATTCCGGAGATTTACAGAAGTCTCTTAAGTAGGTTTGACAGATTATAGCTTGATATACAATTTATACACTACCTTTAGTACAATTTATTGACTACCTATTGCTTTAAAACATGCTGTGTTCTTTACTTCCTGATCTTAATACTGATTACAGAATTCAGAGGTATGCTACACTGTATTTCTTTGTCGTGTATCTATAAAGCTGCCAGTCATATAATCTTCATTAGTTCTTTTGATTTGAAAGCACTTAATAAATCCTTATGCCCAGAAATCATCTGAGGGAGTCAAACAAGGATTTTTTTTTAATGTAGATCCAGTACCGATAGCAGTCAGACTTTACAGTCTTATTAAAAATTTTGCTTCAAAAATCATACCTTTTTACTGTCAGTTCCTATATATTTTTCCATTACCCTGAGCTGCTGTTCACACTGGCTCTCACCTTTCTGCATCCCAGCAACCATCATCTTTTTTTCCTCGACTGTCTCCCATCTAGCAACATTTTCTATCTTTGTTACTCTGATTACAGCCCTAAGGGCAACTGCTCTGGCCCACCTAGCCACTATTAACACAAATCCAGTAACCATGTGCACATTTTCTATGCAACTACCTCTTTTCCTGCAATAACATTTCCACAAATTTGGCAACCCATCTGGACTTCCTTGCTTTCTAATGTCATGTGTACACGTTCAGCATCACTGTGCCATTCAGTATCTGTCTTCTGCCATACCTGCACCTGTGGAATGGCTGCCTATTTTTCAATTGAGCTGTGTGTCAGCCATCAGGTTTCTTCATGTTTTATTTCCAAAGGTTCTGGTTCTCAGTGATTTAGACTTTTTCTTCTGGAGATGGCTCAATTGCCATCATGCGTAGAGACCTCTTCTGAAGAGTCTTTATATTCTTCTGAGAAGGCGAAGGCAGGAAGGGAAGATGATGGACTTCTATCTCACACTGCCCAACGTCCCCTTGATATTATTTATCCTCACATGAATGGCATTTTCTTCCTCTAATTTGATGTCATTATTATGGCTAACTGATCCTCTCTTTTCCTAATTCCAAAATCTAGCTTACTCTTTTTTTCCCCTAATTATCAGACAATTTCCTGTATACTTCTGTTTTGTTTTCCCCTGCAAAATTTATCAAGACCCATCTTAAAGATAATTGTAGCTTTTGCTCCTACTGCTACTGGAAGGACCCTGGTCCAGAGTCCTGCACTTTGGGTTGACTTCAGAATCTTAGTTCGAACTGCCAGCTTAATTGACAAATATCCAGTGTAAGCCTATTTATTCTTGTTCAAGGGTTTCGCTTCAGCTTAAATAGCTCTTCTGCCATTTTGATATATTCAGAAATGAAAAATATACTATTGTGCTCATCTGTCTTTAAGTATTCTTGTTCATTGACTTTATGTATTACATGTTTAACATAGCAGGTCTATAATGGTCTTTCAAACCGATGGTATTTGAAAAGCACTTCAGCAAGTCCCTCAACCAGGCTTCTTCGGAACAATAAAAACAGTGAAGCTTTTGTAGGGTCTGTGATGAGTTCCCAAAAGCTCACTGAAAGATCTTCAGGGGGAGTGCAAATCTCTCTCAAACCTTATAATATTATGTTGAGTGATTATTGAGCTTCTTGACAGTAACTGGATTAATTCCTATAAAATTCTAGCAACTCCAGGAAATAGGAGAAAGACACCCCACTCTGTACCTCTCTGCCTTTATCTTTTCTGTGACAGGCTTTTTCCTCTTTTTGTGTTCTACCAATTGAGAATCTCTTCAGGCTATTCAATCTATGTCTGTTCATACTTGTCATAGAAAATACATTAGTACTGCCTCAGGGAAGACTTGGAACAGAACAAAAAGGTATTCCTTTCTCTTTCTTCTGTATAGATTATTAACTGAAATTATGGAGCAGTATATGTTGGAAGGGATTTGGAGGAATGTCTTCCAACCTTACACTTTAAGCAAGGTCAACTTGGATGAGGTTGCAAAGGACTTTGTCCATCTGAATATCTGTAAGAATGGAGATTCCGCAAACTCTCTGAGCAACTTATTCTAATATTTGACTATGTTGTGATGAAAATATTTTTCCAAAAATGCAGTTGGAATTTCTTATGTTCCAACTTGCATATTGCCCCAATCCTATTGCAATGGTCCAGCTCAGTCTTCTGTTTATTCTCCAGTCAGACATTTGAAACAGCAGTTAGATTTGCCCTGAGACTTTTGTTAAGGCTCAGCAAAGCAGGTTCTCTCAGGTTCTGCTCATATATCACGTACTCTGGCTGCCTCACGTCTTGTTGACCCTTCACTGTACTTGCTGTACAATGTCTGAGTAGAGAAGCCCCAAACTGGACACCATAACACACTTTAAGGTACAATTAGGTACCTTGTCCTCTGTTTTTCACAGCAATCTGCCTGGAGAAAGAAAAAAAAATACTATTATTAATTGCCTTTATTGCAGATTTAAATATCCTTATGTAATCTTAGCCATTGATTTATATTTTGAGCTTCCTCTTTTTTCCTTGCCATCTTATTGAAGACTCTGAAAATGTCATATTGTCTCTCTCCCAACTCTTCTCCACATGCCACACAGCTTAACAGTACTTTGTTTTCAGAGCTATTGAAAAACAAAAGTTGGAAGACTTGTCTCCCTTTGAGACTGTTTCCTCCTATTTCATCCTATGACTTTTAGTTTTGAGGGAGGCTGGGCTTTTGGTTTTTTTTTTTTCCATTTTATCCCCTTCCTTGTTTGAGTCTGCAAGGCGGCACACTGGCAACCTCCGGTTCCTGATAAGCTGCTGAGAACAAGGGAAAGTTGATGATGTCTCCGTAGTTTTTACCCACAGCGGCAGGAAATCACTGTGTAGGCTCTCCCGTGTCCCATCCTGTGACCTTGCTCATGTAAACAGGATCTGGAGGGAGCAAAGCAATGTACTGTAATGTGAAGTCAGAAAGTCTGCACTGGTTATGGGAGATGTGCTGTTTTTTCTCTTCCAGTGCTAGTAAACAGTGAAAGCAAAGACATATTTATACAGTACGATTTCTATAAAGTTGAGTCGTTAATTACTGGAAAGGTAAAGATACGGATTGTGTCTCTTTGAGACTTTTTGTTTTAAAGTTACCTTGTAGATTATTTTCTTTTTTACTCCAATTTTAAGATTTTTGAGAGCAAGTAATAGTATATGTGCAGTTTTATTCCTTGAGGTAAGTCACTGTCAGCTAGTTTGTACTGCATTTGTGCAAGCTTCTCTATTCATGATAATAGTTGTTACCTCCACAGTGTGTATTTCAGGTATTTTTGACCCAGATATTACTACCTGCTGTATTTTGGGTATATCCCAAAAAAATAAGAAAAGAAAAACAAATAAAATACTCCTTCATGTATTATAAATTATGATAGCAATTATGAATGCAGAATTTGCATCTAGTTCTTCCATTTATCTACGTACATAATCTTACACAACTGTCCTCTCTTACTGGAAGCAACTTCTGAAGAGATCTTGGGATGCAAATCTTTCTTGTGTGGCTTAACACAAATCCAGAATTTTTCAGAAGAGAGAATGCTAAAAAGGAATGTTGTCTTAAAAGCGCATCCTTTACTTTCCATGCAACTTCATATTTACTCTGTTTTCCATCCTTTCCTGGCTTCAGCCTTAAAGGGAAACAAACGCCATCTGCCTTGAATGACGTTAGTGGCGGGGGGAGAGGAAGACAGGAAAAATATGAATTACGCAGCTAGATCACCTCCTTTGGGGCCCCGGTGCTATTCAGAAGGCCACTTTCAGTCGAGTAGAATTCATGTGACACTTCACAGTGCACAGTGGCTGTCCTTACTGCTTCTTGCAGTTGGTCCAAAGGCACAAGAAGAACCACACCGCATGTTTCTGCAGTTCATGGATATCACATTTTCTTGGACCTTGGCGACCCAGCCTTTTGCTTACACTCTGATCACTCTATGAAATTTACGTATTCTTCTCTGCTAAAGGAAAGTTCTGGTGCTATCCCTTTGAAAAATTGGAATCTCTATCCTCTAAAAAAAGAGGCAAAAACTGTTCTGCTTCCCATCCAAAACTCAGTCATTGATGGGACAGAGTTCTGCACTGAGGATGGATCCCAATAGTAGAAGAATTTTGCTCAAAACTGGAAGTCCTTAGCCTACCCACTCAACGTCTCTTGCATCAACCTTCCTTCTTCTGAGAGAGAACCGAAGTGCTGCTGCAGAGTATAAAATTAATATTCGGACCACGTAGCACAAAACTAATCTCAGCATAACAAAGGTCACTTCCTCAGTAGCTGTAGATCTATTTATTTTCTAAATTGCTACTCTTTATTGCTGCTAAATGTAATAGGAAAAAAAGGACAAACTCCATGATCCAGATTCTGAATTTCAAACACGGAGTGAAATTCCTGAGTAATGTGAAGAGATCTTTCTTCCCCAGAAGCCTGTGATAAAACTCTCGGTACCTTTTCCATAGATGGGCATGCCACAAACTCTCAAAGAGGCTCTAAATTGCTAATGTTAGATTTTGTAAAAGCATAAGTAGAATAATGAATGCTGCAAACAGAGGAACTCGGGAGTGTTCAGTGTGAAAGAATAAAAATAATTAGTAGGTTCTGCCTCTTGCATCTTTGCAAGTAAGAGCTTCCCTCCAAGCAGTCTTACTCTTACCCAGGCAATCTTTAGTGTCTTGGAAGGCAGCACATACACAGACCTTTCTCTGTGTCCAAGGCATTCTTTGCATCACCCTGGAAGCCAGATGTGCTCCTTTCTGTTTTCTCCTAGTCCTCACTTCCTATATGGGTTCAGTGCATGGGGGAAGGGGCCGGCTGTGTTCTGCTATATCTCTAGCTTGTCATTTGCTCTTAGGAAAGGAACAGTCTCATCTCTCCTAAAGGCTGCACCTAATCCATATGCAGCGACCATGAGGCAGCAGAAACTGCCTTCCCTGCCCAGCTGCTGCCTTGCACAGAGAGTATGGCATATGCAAACAGAACAGTTATTTTCCTGTCACGGTGGAAAAAGGTTGAAGCATTTGGCATGAAGCATTTTCAACAGTGAATTTGTAAACTTTGATGCTCCACAGAGGTGCAGGCACGCTTAAAATGATTTGGTTAGTTAATCTCACAAGAAAAATCCTCTAATAATACTAGCATCAGATAATAATTAATTTTAAAGATTAGATACATGAAGATGAACTCAATGTTTGCAATAAAAGAAGAGTATGATCCAAATGGCTTTTGTGTTTTGCAGTGATGATATTCTAACACAGCATGTAACTGCTGGTTTACAAGGGAAGAACAGGAAATGTGTTGTGCTGCTACATAATTAGGTAATAATACACGTCTTGATATTCCTTAATAGGCTTCATTATATTCTTTGAGTGAACTGGAGCTTGAGAGAAAGTCAGGTTTCCACTAGAGAGTACAAGAATATAATATTTCCCATACTATTTTTAGCCTGCTTTTCTGAGGAAGTGTACCTGATTGGGTGATAGGTTTATTTGTCTTTTTGTCTCTTCTCCCTAATAAACCTTTGCTAGTTCATTTTTTGTATATATCAAGTTTGGAAATTAACAGTTGGCAGAGTGAGCAAACCAAAATTACTGCTTTTGCTAAAGAAAAGGCAGGTGACACTATGTAGGTGTGTTCATTCATGTGCCACTATGAATGTCCTTTTGGTGACAGCTGGCTGAATGCACAGCATTCCGTGATGCTGGACTAGGCACTGACTACCTGCAAGTGCAGTCGCTGCAGGGGAATTCAGGAGAAGGACCTAGCGGAATTAAAAAGTCCCAAACTATAGAAGATTAAGTTTCAGTGTTTAGTCCTCCCGCATGAGAGTTTGCTTAATTACCTTGCCTTTGCTCAATAGTGACATTGCCTGTTAACAGCCTCTTTTACTGGACTGTTGGTAAAACAAACTGACTAACTACAGCTGAATTTGAGAACTGCCATGTGGCTTTGCGAAGAGCCTTACTCATGGCGACAGTACAATGCTTAAAGACATGGATCAACTTGAACAAACATTCCTGATATTGTTCCTTTAGCAAGTCAGCACGTTTCTGGGAACTAGAGTCATAGAAGTTCCAGGTATTATTTCTTTCCCAGCTTCCTGAGATACTGTAGTTGTATGTGCTGACCTTGTCTACTAAAGCAATGTCGTCGTTTGGGCTGGGAATCGAAGCCGATTTCGCAGATCTCACAGCTGATTCTGAGGCATGCAGAAAATGCCCGACAGCCATCAGCCCACACATCCCATAACAACTGCTTCCTTCCTCTTCCTGGGGAAGAGTAACATCCTCTGAGCAGAAGCATCCCCTGAGGAATGCAAGAGCGGCAGCAAGCCTTTCACACAGGAAATTACTACTATAGCACTTGCAGAAAAGTGTTTCTGTCACTTGGATTGTCAGTCCATAATGAGCTTCCTGCTGACCTAGAAGATGATTTACTACTAATCTAAAAATGCCATTTGTGAGTCAGTTAGCTTAATGGAACTTAATGAAGTTAGCATTCAGCCAGTCTGTACGTCTGTAAACACCTGTTTTAACTGGTGCTACTGCATGGAAAGAAGTGCTGAATGTAGTATTCACTGCACTTTAATAATTCTGAGATAGCACATGCCGGGCACTGAAAGTGAAGGAAATGTCTGGATCAGTTCAGAATGCGTGAGTCTCTTAGAAAAGGTTACAGGGTTTTATTTTTGTTTATCTTGAGTTGGATGATGAAACTATGCCATAGATCAAACATGCCAGAAAAGATGTCAAGGCCGATAGATATCTCTTGACTTATCCTCTGTTCTTAAGTACTGCTGTGTCTGCTTGCATGCAGACAGTGCATGCTTACAACTACACAGTGCAGGTCTGAATATAAAATGAAATATCTATATAACATTATTTTCAAAATGATTAATGCAATAGTTTGTTACAAAAATAAATCTGAATAATTATACTATCTAAATACTAAATATCGAAGTACTCAATACTATCTGAATCTCTTCTCATATTTCTAAATGAGAACAAATGCTAGCAAATGAGAACAAATGCTAGCAAATTCTGATTGTGACTTAGATTACAGTGATACCTAAACCCAGAAGATGCCTTCTGCCTAAAAGCTTGTTTGGGTGTTTTCCAAATATATCAGTTGTTCAAATAAAATATCTCACTCTTTACAAACCTTGTTGTATTACTATGTAGTTTGCTGTAAGATATGTATTCTCTCCACTCAAGATAATGACATAGATCCTTTAAAACAGGATTGAGAGGCTGAGAATTCAATAGAAAATCAGTACTGGGGGCAAAAATGTGATTTCATAGTAGTTTCATTAGATAGGAAAAACTTTGAAAACATTGTTTGCTGTGCAGAAAATACCCAACACCAAATAAATCTGGGATCAGAAATTAGGCAACACAATGCTAAAAGATCTGATTTAAAAGATCTGAGTAATTTTAATTTAACAGTTCTTGGTTTGGTTTTATTGCTTTTTCTTGTTTTTTTTCCCCCATGTTAATTTCATGCAAATCAATGCCCTTATCTGCTCAGCCACCCAGTGACTATTGCTAGCACAAAGGAAAGAGGAGGGAAAATATGTGGAGACTGACTTAGTGCCGGCTGTAACACGCGTTACGTTGTCCGATCATGTCCCTCCTGTCCAGAAAGGACGTTTGAAGTGATCATGCTTCAAGTGATCGTGTGGGTGTGACACATATGTAACACACAGATAGGACTTTGTCTTTTGTAAAATACAATCCTTGGAAAGATAGGACCAATGGAGTTACTAATGATGGGTTCCCTTTGTTCAGGCAGTCTTGGATTAAGTTCTTCTTTTCCAGCATAGGAGAATTCAGCTTGCTTTCATCCCTCTGCATGGCCGTAACCCAACCAACAGATAACTGAATTTAAATGAGAACTGCTTCATCCCTCATGCTGGAATTTGAAACACTGTGAAGCAAAGCTGAATGTGTATGGCATCAGAGGAGAGCAAGTGAGAAAGTCGGTAATTCATGAGTAGGATATTCTTCTGAAAGAGATATTGCGGGTTCCAGACCATGCTTCCTTTGCTGCTTATGCATTTTGCAGTAAGTGTTATTTTAAAATATGTTGGAACTGTCCTAGGGGTGGCATAAGTGGAAGGTACATGTGCTTCACTGTTCTGAAGAGTTTGTCTACATATATCATATATATACATATACACATAATATATGTGTACTGCGTAGAGAGTGCAGTTGCAGTCTTGAAGTTGTCACTTCAAAGCTACAGATGAGATGTATAAAGAACAGGTATTGCAATACAACCTTGAGTTAACTGCTGAAATATTTTTACTTTGTAGGAAGCCACCCTTTTATTGACACAGAGGTTTATGAGCATTAGTGACTTTTGAAGCTGGTTTATCTAAGAGTAGGTTAAAGAGAAAGTTTCTTATTGAAAGAATTATTCTTCAAATCTTGGTCCGTTCTTATAAGTATTTGCTATACCTTTTTCCAGTTTCTCACCCATCTCTTTGAAAGTGTGAGTGCAGAATTCTAGCAGTGTTTTTGTCAATGTAGTGTAACCGTGCAATACTATCTCCTACTTAGTACTAACAGTTACTGATAACTATGAATAAGCAGCTATATTCTTTGCTCAATATCCTTATCACATTAAAGTTGCATTATTCCATCAGATATGCCATGACACTGTAAATCTTTTCAGAACCTCTCCTTTCTTGTATATAATTCTATAGTACTTTCATTTCTGAGATTGTACCTGTGTGTGTGAGGCTGCATTTTGATTTTGGATTGGATTTGAATGAATCTAGATTACCAAGAAACCCTGACTATTCTATGTAATAGTTTTTCTTATCTTTCTTTTCATGTCGTATGTAAGCTTTATCAAAAGCTGTTTCTGGCATTCTCATAGATTACTGTTTCATTTTATGTAAAGCTGAAGCAAGAACTGCTTTCATTGGAATTACTGAAAACATCATAGTTCTGTAGTAACTCTATAGTTAAACATTTTTTGAAGAAGCACTAACCAGATAATTGACTTTATACTGCATTAAGAATTTAAGATATGTCGATTAAAAGGTTGATTAAAATTGTGGTGTACATGTTATGGATTAAAAAACATTCATATTTTTATTAGTTACAGTTTGTCTAAGAATTTCATCAGAGAGGTCTTGAGTTTGACAGGCCTTTTTTTTTTGATTTTTTCAACTATGTTGATCATCAGCTGGTTATGCCTTAAATCTCTGCTACTTATGTCCTAGACCGACTTTTCCGTATTTGTCCCTGACATCATTGTCAAGGCTACTGTGACCTATGATCACACAGTTATCCTGTTTATCCTTTCTAAATATTGATGGAATGTTGGCTTCCCCACTCTTCTGGTATTCCTCTGTTATTCCTGGATATATCAACATCATTGGCTTACTGATTCAGTTACTTCAAAACTGTGGAGTACAAACTGTGTAATCCTAGGTTTAAAAAGTGTTTACATGTAGTATAAGTTGTTTAACAATCTTTTTTTTTGTTATGGTTGCATAGGAAAGTATGCTTCCACGGATACAGTTAGTGTTCATTACCTTCCTAAACAGTCAATATTTGTATTCTATTAGCCTCTTTAAAAATTTTCTGTGCCACTCAACCTCTCTAGGTAATATAGATGCCATTGCTAGGATTTCCTTTGCTCCGTATAAAGTACGATGATCCTTAAACATCAGAAATAAAGAAGCCCGTCTTCTTGCAAATATATGTTTCATGGTTGATCATAGGGTTTTTTTTGGAGCTTTTAACTTGTTTTGAGGTGTTTTATAAGTTGTTACCCTTGAATGCATTCTTTAGTGTCTGTTAATGTCTTTCTCAATGCTAGTACTTACAGATTTCTCTCTTTTGACCAGCCACCTATTCTCCAGTAACTTATATAAAATCAGCTGTTTCTGTCCAGTTCATTGTCAGACTGTTTCAAATCTGCAACAGGTTCAAAACTTACAAATGAGTGATAGGCAGACATAAATGATGGTCTGAGCATCCGTTCCTTGGGAAAGTGTGCTAAAATGTTTTTTTCTCTTGTCCCTCCTTCTAATGCTTATGCAGTTTTGCTGGTGCTTTCAATTATCCTGATGAGCAGTGTCATCACTTCTAAGTTATGATGATTTGTATCATTCTGTCTTTTTTAAGTTGTAAGAGCAACAGTAAGTTTTGTCTGTGAAGGCTGTAAATCCCTAAGATGGAATGTGACACTTTGGCCTGGAATGCCGGCTGTTGATCTGGGATTATAGTGCCAACTGCTGGGACTTTGCATTCATTTTTATTGTCATTTTAGTATCTATCTCATGAAGTATAGAGTGTAACACGCAGCAGGGGTATTTGCTTCCATATTCCACATCCTGACTAGACCCTTTTGTGTAATAATTGATACCATATAACTGATTACACATCAGCTTCTTCATTGCTTAGCTCTTCCATTCAGCTGCACGCACACAGTATTAATCAAATGAAAAATATTAAAGGAGAAGTAACAGTATGGTACTCCTGTTTATGTGCCTTCCAGCATGGCTGGTTTTACATTGTGTAATTATCACCTAGCAGACAGCATTTAACGTGGGGTTTCATTAACAACAATTTAGGGACATATTTAAATATTATTGGCACCTTTATATGTATTTTGATGTATAAGTATTCACCTTAACATATGGATTTAACTCTGAGCTTTGTTTAAAAAAAAAAAACAGCGCAGTTATATTCATAATTTTACTATAGCCCATATAACCAAAATGTCTAGAGAAATGTGTATCACTTTCAAAGAAGGTGCCATACAGTGCAAGCACAAGGGTACACAGACAAGTTGCAGATTCTGGGCTACTGTCTTAACTAGAGTATCCCACATATAAATGCTATATGTTTAACTTCGTGACTGTCTAGAGAAGCTCTGCGTTTATGTTGTCTTCTGTTATTATTAGAAACTATTTTCTCTAACATGCAAGCACACATGACGAGGAGCACCAGTGTCACTATATGTTTTCATTAGAATATAGGAAATGATGTATCTTTTCTACATTGCATGAGCACACAATTCCATCTTCTTTTTGCATCTTTTAGACTGCTTCTGTGATAATAAAATACCAAAATAATTCTCCTTTCATAGGTGTTAAAAGATCGTGTTACTAGTGGAAAAAGAGAGGCATTTCACATTGCCTTTCTTTATAGTTAATAAAACTAAAGCAGGGAGAAGCTGCATTGAATATAGTTGTCTTTACAAAGCAAGAAGACTTTTATTGGAATCCATGGCAATTCTTAACAATATTTTCCTTTGCTTCCATGGTAAAGCATGAGAATTGTACTGCAAATAAATAAGAAATACAAATAGAATACAAATTTCTGATTTTTCTTTGACCTGGTCTAACAAGAAGACCAGATTTCTAGAGTAGACATACAAGTAGTCTGTTGCTATATCATGATGTAAGCAGGGTATATTCCTCTGTTCTTCAGTTTTGAGCTGTAGACCTATTTTGGCTTTCAATTCTACTCATGGAATGTCCTAGTGTCTTTGGCTGCCACTGTAATTAGCTGTGCTGAAAGGATGTTCCATTCTATTAAAAAGAAATAATTGTTGTAGGTAAATTTTAATGTGAGGATACNGTATTAAAAAGAAATAATTGTAGGTAAATTTTAATGTGAGGATACAGCACTCATACAGGGATATAATGAATTGTGTAGATCCAGTTAGGAACAGTTGACATTGGATACTATTTTAAACTGTGACAGTTCTGATCTGGATGTCACTAGTGAAAGTATCATTCCAAGATACTTAATGTACTCTATAGGGCAATAGGAAAGTGAGTAAGCTAAACAGTGCTTTTGTATATATAACTCTCGTTTCACTATTATTTTCTATTTTGAACACAGAGAATACTAATATTAATCAATATTTGAAATTTGTATAGCCACCTCTTGCAGGATGTTTTACATGTGTGTATTTGTGTATATAAAATCTTATTTAACACAATACATTATTTTCCACTTATATATATTAAATGAGAGTTATCCCAATCCACACTGAACCTTTTCTTCAGAACTTCTTCCTCGTAAAATACGATACACATTGCTGAATGAAGGAATAAAGACTTGGTCTTGTTTCTTATGAGTTGTGTATCTGTTTATATCACTTCAACTTTTTTATTGTGTAAGTATCACTACAGAGACTGGACATCTTTCAAGTTTCAATAAATGGAGTTTTCTCCCATACTAAGTGTAATAGTGTGTGAGACTGATGGGATTGATGGGACTGATGAATTGTGAATTTCCAAGGCCATCATTGCTTCTCTTCTGCTGTATTCACCATCTGCTGCTGCCTTTCTGTGGCACTACAGCCAAGGGCTCCTGTAGCAATGACGAGGCAGAGCTTCCTCGAGCTGTGTCAGCCTCAGGATGTCAGCTGAGGGGCTGGCGAGAGGGGCAGCAGTTTGTACCAGTTTCTTAATAGTGGTGAGTTTTTTTTTCCCTTTTAGGTTGGTGCAAAGAAGTCAGCCCAGACATGCCACATCATTAAACATGTGAATCAAGATCTTAATCTCTATGACAATGCCACACAGTCATTATTTTCCTTCTCCACCCATTTTATCAGCCCAGAATTCTGTATTTTGGCTTTCTTCCAGCATCCCTTGTGGAAGTGAAGTACAAGAACAAAACCCTAAATGTTAGCTGTCTAGTTCCGTTATTTTGAGGAATAATTTATCCACATTTAGTTTAACAAACATCATTAGGATAGTAGATTTGACCATTATGACATTAAGGACATCTGTTGAGATAGAGGTTCTATGTTTTTACTTGCTTAGAACATAATCCCTTTAAATGACCTTTTATCTACTCTCACAATATTTGTATTCACACTTCTTTATATTTAAAAAGCTTAAATAATAATTTCTCAGCATGTCGGATGTTGTCAGTTCCAAAACAAGAGATTGTTCACGGAGAAAGATGCAGACAAACTCTTGCCTGAGAAGTGGATTCAGTGATCAAGGGAGAACTCTTCTACTTTTGTAGTCCTGTGAGATTTAAAAATGACAAAAAAAAAGGAGTTGTAATTCATTCAGTTTGTCAGCATCCCCTTCCTCCCTCCACACCCCTAAATTCAGGTCAGAGCAGTGTTGCCATTTATCACATGGGTACAGTTAGTCACCTCCCATTGTTTGCTAATTCTTGTCACATCAGATAGGAAAAAAAAATGACTAAAATGTCATTTGTCAGGAAGTGACAAGAAGTAAGAAGATCTTTAAAGTCTTGTAGCTAGTGAATTCCTTAAGCAATAAAGCCCACTTCCCTGGGTCATCACAGTGAGATTTTTAATTGAATCTGATCTTCAAGGACTGGCTAAAACTGCAAAACATATTCCTGTATCAGTAAGGTGGTTATTTTGGTTTTCTTGAAGTTCCAACTGTCACAGCGCAGAAGTGGGAGAAAATTATGAAGCATTTCAAAATAAAACTATTATTAGCAATCTTAATGTTTTATCAGTAATTTTTCCTATTGTTGAATTGCTTGTTTTTAATACAACCAAGCAGAATCTACTTACCAATCTAATGTGCCAAGACATTTATCATTTTAGTTGGTACTGAGTAATGTGTGTATTTTGACGGATGTTTGTAACAGAGTGCTAATTAAAATAAATTCAAGACTATAACAAGCATGTTAGACCACTCCAAATTTACATTTTTGGGATACTTTTATGCAATTCTCCTAAAACTTTTTTCAGTTGCCTCATTTTATTCCTGTTACAGTAAATTGTAAAGCTCAGCTGCCTTAGGTAAGAATAAAGTTATGTTAGTGCTACTTAAGTAATTTTTTTAAAATCTCACCTTTGAGCTCAACTTAACAGCACTAGGTATTGTATTTTCCCAGACAAACTGGATAGTATGTCCAAAAGCTCTGTGTGTTGTTAATGCTGAAATGGATCAGTGTGAACTGTTGATTCTTCCTCCGATTATTAAATGAAATCCGATAAAAGTATATAAATTTGACTTTTCAAGTAAAATCTTGAAACTTCATTTTTTGCTTTTGAGTGTTTCCTGTTACTACATTATTGTTAAATTATAGATGACCTCCTCAAATATTCCATCATCATCATCCTTTATAAATGTAACATTTTATTAATAAAAACCTCAGTGAAATTCTGAAGAGCGTTGTACCATGCTTGCATAGTACAATATTATTTTCCTGGCTGTAGTAGGGAGATTTAAATTCTAAGCTGTGAAATGCTACACACCTTTTTTTTTCTTTTTTTTTTTCATTTTAACCGTAGCATCTGGTTCTTTGGCAAAGTCTACAAGCAGTTTACTGGCACCGTTGGGCTTCTCTTTGGACTCTCATGTCCTAGATTGTTAACTTAGTTCCCAATGCTTTTTAGTCCCTGAAATTTTCTGTAAATAATTTGAAATGCAAGACATTGTTTGCTCCGTGGAGCAAACTTTGGAATACCCTCCTGCAACCCCTACTTTGAAGGGAAGTAAAGACAGAATTCATGCAAAAGGAGACCTCCCAGGGAAGCCTTTCTGTGTGAATGCTCTGCACCTCCTAGCGCCCACTAATGGGATGTAACTTAGGTTGTGCTGTGCAATTTTTGTTGCCATGAGTTTTGTTGATATGAAGCAGCACAAAAAATATTACACACCATATCAGTGATGTCCTTATGCTGGCAAAAGCCATTGTTATGGATGCAACTGTACCAAGAGGAAGGAGCTTCTGGTGGTTTCACGTAAAGCCTTGAAAGAAGGCTGTGTGTGTGTAGCTACACTTCGTGTTTATATATGTGTGTGTGTGTGTGTGTGTATGTATATATACATATAAAAACTCCAGAAAGATAGGGCAACAAAGAGTCAACATCATTGTGCCCTTCTGCGCTGGTGGCTCTGCTGTGCATAGGACGAGAGGCTCTGCACTGCAGGGAGGTCTGTGCTCTTCTCTACAGCAGCTTCTCAGCCCTTCTTGGGGAGCATCAAACTCCCAGCCTATAGACTGTGGAGCACAGAGACCCATGTCCTTCTGTACTTTTTTTGTCCTGGCAGAATCTTTCAGCTTTTTCCTTTCAATATTTTTCGTTTTTCTTATTGAGATGCAACATTTAAGACAGATGTGTGTTCCTTTAGCTCATCTTATTTAAATGAATAACTTCATTGCTGTAAAGATTAAAGAGAAAGACATTATATAGGTATACATTGTGATACATTGTATATGGTTCAGTTTGAAAAAATGAATTTGAGAAAAGTGGTCTTGAGGTTGTGCTGCTGGAAGTAAATACTCCTTCAAGTGGAGAAAGTTCTTAACTTAGGTTTTTTGAGCAATCTTTTTATCTATTTATTTATTTATTTATTGTAAGTTCTTTTTGAACAATACCAATGACTATAATAGGCAACTTTGCCAGCTATTTTAAGAAGATAAATGAAGTGCTAGCACTTATATATTTTTCTGACTCTGCACGATAAATCATACTGCTACCAGGTAGTGTTTCTTTGTAAAGTGTGGCTAGATTTATAGCTAGCTATTGGACTACAGGAGAGGCTTTCAATTAGTTTCTTAAGTGGAGGGAAAAGGACAGAAAGAAACCATGAGGAGGCAGTGTGAAAGCTCCACACTGAATGTCCCAGATGAGCATCCTGTGCCCGCACTCACGTACTTCCCAACTCCCACGCGTGCTTCCCCGCGCGTGCACCAAGGCAAGAAAGGAGTGGTTTATAGCGCCATTTCCTTCTCGACCATGATGATGAAATGTCTTGTCTAGCTCCGTTCCCTCTCTTCTTTTCCACCCCCATCACAGTCTGCAACTTTTCCTTCTACTTCAGATACCCTAAACGTGACTGAACGGCCCTTTCATCTGCCCCGCTGCCGGGTCTACGGGGACCCCGGCCCCTCTGCCCATCTACTCGATGCCCTCTGCAGTCTGCTCACCTGCACACAGGGAGTTTGCCCACAGCCTTTCCCGCTTGATGCTGCATGAAAGAGTCCATTTTTTAATTCAGATTTATTTCAGTTTTGTGCTGTCCAGTAGAGCAGACTGTGCTATTTATAGTATTAGAAAGGAAGTCCTGGCCATACTGTTACTCAACTGACTTCATTACTTCACCTTCAGTATCTATTTCATTATGTTACCAGTTTGTGGTACAAGTATTTCTCCTGCCCTTTTTCAACCTTTCTCTGCTCTAGTGTAGATAGCAAGTTCTTCAAGCACAGTATTTAATATATTTTTAATAGAACTCTATATGGGTTAAAAAAAAAGTCACTATTTGAAATGTCAGGATTAATTTTAGCTATAAGATATTCCCTGGTATGTGTGCTCACATGCAGTCCAGTGCAGAGTAATTTTTTAAAGTTGGTTATTTCGTGATGGTGAATAGTGGGAATGTTTCTATGGTTTCATGTTATCTGTCCTTCTCAGTTTTACAGAGCTTCCTGCTGAAGCTATTTCTAGATGTATTGAAGATCCCTTACCTTTGTGCCATAGGGTACATACTGTTATTTTTAGTGTCTGTGATGTACGTAAGTATTTTTATAATTTATGAAAGTGTTTGAATATGGTCTTCCTGAGCTGTTATATTTAGGATTGTCTTCCTTGCAGGGAATTTCTCACCTTTGGAAATTGAGCCTGTAATGACTTCTGTCCCTGAGATAAGTTAGTTTGTTCAGGGTGTCCATTTGTTTGCTTACCTATGTTTTTGTGGGTTATTGTTTGTTTTATATAGTATTGCTTGCTTTTGAGGAGAAGAAGCTCATTTTTCTCTAAAGGCTTAAAACTTGGTAGATTGCTCAGAATATATTTGAGGGGTTGGGTTCCCTTGTTTTTTTTTGCGTTACAAACTGCACAGCTACCATATTTATTCCTCATTTTTCATTTTAAAGGGTTAGCTTTATCCTAACTGAATTTAAAAAGCCAGATAAGCTCTAAATGAAATTGCATTAAACAAGTGAAAATGCTAATTCAGACACTGATTGTGCCAATGATGTACCATGTAAGTGCACAGCAATTCATTTTTGTGGATCCCTGTAGAGGATCACACTGTGACAGTGCAAGGAACTATTGATATTAGCTTTAAACAAATTAACATCAATGCACAAAATGAGCAAAGCACCTTTTCTTGTTTTTAAATAAAGTTTTAATATTACTGGTAATTTAAGAGTTGAGAAAAATCTTGTACAAACAGGTTAGTTGTTACTAAGTTTACATATTCAAATATTTGTGGACTTTTAAGAGTAGTGCGTTAGATGTGCATTGTTTCTGTGTTTTCTAAGACCATCAGTAGTAATCACAAATAAAATTCTGGGGAAAAAAAAAGAGAAATAGCAAAACAACACAGTCAGTTACACAAAATATATTTGAAAGAACCCTTGTAAAGTACCATATGATTTCTTTACATAAAACAGTCTCTTCAGAGTATTTTCAGATATTCTTGTGAATAGAAAAGTTTACTATTTTATGCCATTCCACTAACAATACATTTAATATAACTGTAATTGTAGTAGAAAATACATAACATTGATTAATTAGTCATAACTGTAGCATCAGGACTTCAGTTAATTTTGTACTGATATTTTAAATCACAATTTAGTAGCCTTTTTTATTGTTTTCAGCTCGCTTCGTGACTTAATAAACCTTGATAGCATCAGGCTGAATTTCTTGTTTGCAAGACCAAGAAAGTGGTATGCTCTTTTAGTTGAAAATGTGTGTTTTGCTAAGGAGAAAAAAACGCTCATTTTGTTGCCTGGGAACTGGTCCCACTCATGGTACTCCAAGCATGGTTAGGCTCTCAATTAAAGTATGTACAACTTTTCAGTGACTATACCTGTGCTGAAGAGAAGGAAACCAATAATTTCGTTGACAGATTGAGTGAAATGCTCTTACATATAGTGCTTTTGATTCAAATATTTTGTTTTTAACTTGGAGATTCTTTTAAGAACTGGAGAAGTTTAACATGACTAAGAAGCCAAGCAAGACTTTGAATTAAATGTGAAATTCTGTATTCTCCGCTGTTCTGAAAAACGTTCTGCTAAAAGTAGACATGCCTGGTAGAACTTTTTTATGGATACGCTCCATAGTTTATCTGTGTTTTATTGCTGAAATGCAAAATAGGAAATTAAGATTTGGTGGATGGGAGATTACAGCGTGATGCCTTTGCTCTTCGCTCTGTTTGTGCTCAGTGCCCTATTTATGACTAATTGTTTGTAGTTGTTTTAATGACAGTATCAGCAATGTTTTACTATTAGTAGTCAAATGTTCCATGTGCTCAAAATTTAAAGGATTATTTTTAAAAAGCAGGCCATGCCAATTTTTGTGATTCATTAGGAAGATTACCAATGTCACTTTTTCATTAAGCCCATCTTAATTATAAGATCATTAGGGTATTCATTTGGAAGCTGTTGTATATATTTTCTGAATTCAAAACTCTTAGAAGATTGAGGACTAATGATTTTCAGTTGAATGGCAGACTCGGATTTTTTCTTTTTTGTTTTTTATTTCTTACTTTGGAGAATTTTCTTTATAAATAAAACTTTTCAAGCATTTTTAATATATGGATTAATTTACCCAGTTTCTATCCTTGTATATCATGAGACGAAGGGACACTGGTGTTCGGGTTCATTTTTTTCCCTTTTTTGTCTGCCTAATCTATAAAAGTTTCATGGGAAAACACTTGGGAATAAGTAAGGGTGACAAGGTTATGTATAAGCATTTTCCCCAGATTCATTAAGTACCACCCACAGAGTTTTGACTATTTTGTTTGACAGAAAACAAAGATGAGCAATTATATTTTTCTGTTTATGACATCATTTATAGGCTAAATTTAATTTTCTACTGAACATCCGCTTGGTAATGTCATGGTAATAACTTCCTATTGATTAATTAAATCTGTTCCTTTTCCTCCTTATTTGTAACTGACATGAAGTTGCCCAAATGTGAGTCTATTTTATTACTAAAGGTCTATGAATGGAAACACTGTACACATTTTAATTTTCTTTTTAGCTTTGCTCAGAAGTAACAATTTAAAATTGATTGCCTTATTCAAAGTTATTCTCCCAAAATAAGCTGTAGCTCTGAAGTCTTACAGAGAGTTTTGAACTATGAGGCTTTTTTACTACATTGCTGGCAATAAATAAAATATTGTTTATGAACTGGTAATATTTAGATTGCTTTAGAAAGGGGCTAGTTTGAAGGAAAAGGAACACTCACTTCATTAAATGACTTACGTAAAAGAGACCATTCAGTCGGAAGAGTTCCTTTAAAAAATATTTTATAAAACAGTAAGTATTTTATGGTGAATGACAGTGATAGGCATAAACTGATAGGTATCCAAAGCTAAAGGATGTCTATTTAGACTAGTGTCACTGCTTTATAACAAGTTCTTGGCATATGAGTGTTGCATTAGATTTCAGCAATTGGGGTCCTTTTACTGAGCTGGTGAAGATTGTCACTTTTCTGGATATTTACAGAGATTTTGAATGCTACGAGACATTAAGTATAAGTATATATACTTATATTTATGAGATATCAGGTTTATATTTAAAAAACTTTCCATACCTAAATATGCAATCATATGGGCATAACTTATTTAAGTAGGAAACAGTTTCGTGTCATTTATCTATTATTAATGTTGAAAATGTAATTGTTTTCTTAACTATACTTGATCCTTTCAGGCGTGAGAAATACTGAGATCCCTGCTTTATTTATGTTAGCCCTCTTACATTGCATCGTCCCTATATGTCTTTGAGTACACAGCAAAAGAATTGCAATTACCTGCTTAACCCATGAAATTACTAGGAGACTTTTCTAATACACCGAATTGGCAATGTTGATGTCAATTTACTGAACTACAGAGCACTTTTCAGAGCCCATTTTTCTGATATATTGGATTTTGGATCACTTTACAGCCTTAATATATGAAAAGGTGTTTGGGGAGATTTTTATCTAGCTTGTTATTTGTTTTATTTGCCCCATTTTGCTGCCTTCCTACACAGGTTAGAAGGACTCATTTAGTTTGGCTTTTATAGCAAAATATGTAATAATTTTGTGGGAGCTTAAACTTAAGTCTTTTCAGTCTATAATACAGCTGGCTTGTTGGAAAAGAAACTGAGAAATATCTACTTTAAAGCAGAACTGATTTTAGGAAAACTTGTTGATATCTAATAATGTCAGATTGTTTTCCTCTTCTGGACCTAAAAATATCCATTGGTTTGAGTTAATTTTAACTCTTAGTTTAACTCTTAATTATCTGTCTATAATATGAAGATTAATAGTTGAGTGTTAAGTCTATTTTTGATTATTTTTAAATACTTGAGAAAGAATAAATTATCACAAGGACACTCAATCTGAAAAGCAATAAGCCTTAAAAAAGTCAAAGAATATTGATTCGAGTTTAAATACAATTCCATCTGGTTTGGCTGTATTGTCTAATTAGCTTTATTGTTCAAACAGCAGGAAGATGAATTTACTTCTCAAAGTATCCATGAACACTAGACAAACTAAGCTATTTTTTTCTCTGCTTTTATTAATACTATCTGAGTAGATGAGCGGTGTCTGAGAAGATAGGGGCTCCCATGAGCCTTTCTTGCGCTTCTGGAGTTCACAGCTTAACTCCCCATTGAGCTACGAAGCTGTGAACTTGTATAGCAACACTTACTTCTAAGATATCTGGCATGTTTCTTTTTCCTAAAACTTTAAGGAACTTAATCACTTCTGAGACTCATGCTTCTCCATCAGATTTGATGAAAATCAGCAACAGGTGCCAAAATTTTAGGAGGACACCTGCGGGTGTGAAAAAAAGAATGACTGCATAAGCTTTACTTTGTTAGGAAATCAAATACAAACAAATTGTTCCTGTCCCAACTGGTGATTTTTCAGTGATGCTTTAACTCTTATCAGCTGCCTGCATTTCCTAAGGCATGTGAATGGCACTGGGCTGCTTGACTGCTGCCATGCAGAATATATAATGCTCTACCTGCCTTTCACTCAGCGTGTGTGTCTCATCTACTCTGCCTTCAATTTCCCTGACTTTTGCTGCAGCTTAACCAGTGATCCCACTGCCTCTGTCAAATCTGGCTAATAGTAGTTGGGATTTGGAAGCTACTAGGCAAGCAGTGAAAGCTTACAGATAAAACTGAGGGTTTGGAACAGCCACATTTTTTTTTTCTTTAATGTTTAATGCTGAATCAAACTTAGTCTTTTCCATGTTAACCAGCATTTGGACCTATCTCCATTTTATGATCTAGTAAGCAGCCCAAAAAGGTTCATTTAATCTTGTTTTCCAAAGACCGCAGATAGAACTTGGTGAGTGAGTCTGAGCAGTTCTACGATATGAATGAAATTTATCTCACATACCTAAGTTTGAAAAAAGAAGATTCTAACAGTCTTAAGCTGCAATACTTCTATATATTTTGAGCATCTAAAAATATATGGGATACATTGTAAGTCAGGATCTGAGATACTCAAAGCATGTTCTCTTGAGGAATTTTAACACTGTAAAGCAAAGAGCTAAAGCAAAGTACAATTAAATGGGAAATTCATTTTAGACTTAATAGCTAAGCATGGAGATGTTTTGGGTTCCAACCCTTGCTCCTAAGGACTTTTTATGAATTTTATCCATTAATTATTTGAAATAAAATATAGAGCTGCTCATGGGAACAGAGCTCACCTACTTCTGATAGAGTAGCCTAGCCACTGAATGAGAGCTGTTTTCTGTTGGCCAGGGACCAAACTCTAATAGCTTGGTTGGAAGGGACCCTTTTCTACAGGGTTTCTCACTCTTAATAGGTAACAGACTAGCTGACAAGGCACTGTGCCATGGGCTGTGAGTTTAAATATCCTTAGACTGAGAAGGCCAATTCTCGTGCTCCTGAGGAAATATTTTAACCATTAGGATGTTCTGTAGAACAGCCCCGGGTGCTTAATGTTAGATGAAATCTGTTGCTCAATGGCTAACACTTTCTAGACCTGCAATCTTCTATTGACTCCATGTTTGGTAGGTTTTGATTTGCTCTTTTTCCTAGTGTTTCACTAGGTAAAAAGAAAAACTCTGCCTGGTAAATAGTGGGCAAAACTTGCCTCCTTCTCAGTCATTGCTGTTAGTGGAGAATGAGGGAAATGCATGTAACACAGCCCCGGCACTAGGAAAGAAAAGATTCTGGATAATCAACTCCATAAGTTCAGAGACAGAGTGTATGTCCAGAACTGTGCAGGATGGCACCGGGCAAGATACAGGAGTGGTATTGTGGATACTGCAGCGGTATCAGATCCTGTAAATACTGGTATGATTTAGTATTACATACATTTTAAATTGTGATGCTACAGTACTATTTCACACATCACTATCTGATACTGCCTGACAGGTTCAAAGGCAGGGGATGATCATATTTATATATATATATATATATATATATTTACATATATTTATATTTATATTTAGGCACCATATATAATAGTGATATATAAATTATAAATCATTCCTGACAGAAAGTTGTCTAAACTGTTTCTAAAACTTCCTGGTGGTGGTGACACATCATCCGTTGGCAATCTTACAAATATTTGCCACTAATTCTATTTAGCAATTTAAGTTCTATAAGATCATTCCAGAGATGCAGCATTTTCTTTTTAATAGATCACAATGATTTCAAGAGCTTTCATTTGAAAATTTGGATACTTTATAAATATTGTGCATTATATATACATTAGTTAAGACTATGCAATTTCCTTTTTCTGTAGTTAATCAGGACAATTCAGAGAGACAATGGAACTGTAAACGCTGAAATGGTTCTTTGTACAGCGGTTGTGAATATTACAAATACAATTACAGATAATAAAATATGATTGCCTCAAATTATTTTCATTTATTTTATACTATCTTAAGCTATAAGAAGTTTTCAAAGAAATCTCAACAAGCGCTTATTAAGTCAGGTAAAGTTATGAAGGGCCATTGAGTGAATTAGTGATGATGTAACTTTTACTGCCTCAAAAGTGCCATTAAGAACTTGGAGGCACAAATAAAAACAGAAGTGATGGGAAAGATCATACTCTTTCACTTGCCCTGAAGCAATATTTATATACATCCTAATTATTTCTCTCTTAATTTTGCATTTTGTGGGTCTTTTCATTAGCTTCTTTCTCTTGTTTGCTGAAGGTGTTGGCTTCTCAAAACAAAATGAAACTGAATAAATAACTGAAAACTATTTTTTTATTAAAAAAACAGGTATCTTTTATCATTTCATACTAAATAAAAGTTTAATATTATGATGTTGGAAGGAACCTTTGTGATCATCTACTCTGATCTGAAAGATGTGATCCATATGACTGCTGTGAATGAACTCTTTTGTGAACTACAGCTATCTTTTTGAAGAAAACTCTGGTTTGCCAAAGTATTTATTCAAGCTTTAATATAAGATGCAGCAGTAAAGCACTTAAGTTTTTCAATCATATGTACCTGAAATATATTCATGTTGAAATTATAAAGACTTCTGAGATTTCTCAGTACACCATGAATGTTTATTGCCTCATCCATTACAGCTTAAATTCTCTCCTAGGTCATAATGAATTGAAGCATTATGAATTGGCCCTGGTACAAGAAACAAATCTAAAGGGGGTTGTTTTTGTCAATATATGTGTAAATAGATTTTTGCATCATTAAAAAAAAAGGGTTTTTTTTTCTACCTGTCTTTCTGCATGGTTTCAGTTAAAGGAGGGAGAGTTGAACGGGATTTTCAAATGGTGTTTTTACATTCAAGGATGATGTCAGCAGCGAATATTCACAGCATGCCCCAGCCTCAGGCTTGGCTACAAGTCTCAAAAGGAAGTCAGAGATTGAGAGCGAATCATCCGGGCATAACGTGGAGAAGCAGAGAGGCCTCTCTCCAACCCTGGGCAATGCCTTGGAGCACATAGTGGAACAGCTGGATGTTTTAACTCTAGTAAGTATGCAATAACAGATGACACTCACCGTGTAGGATTATAGTGCTGTCAATGGGGAAGAAGAAAAAAAAAAAGAAGTCCAGAAACTGTATGCATAGATCAGAGTGTTTAAGTGTACGGGGTTATTTTCACTGATGAGATAGACAAATGATTGTTTTGTTTTGTTTTGTTTCCATCCAGCAAATATTAAATATATCACATTCCTTGAAGTGAATCCTTCCTGCTACATAATCACAAAGATTACTGGTTTATTTTTAACTCTCGGAGGAAAAAGTCGCTATTCTACAATAGCGAGATCTAGTGCAGATTTTGCTAGTGTATTTTTAACTCTGGGAGAGAAAGGTTTGTATTTTTCAATAGCGAGATCTAGTATAGATTTACCAGAAGTCAATTGTTGACAAGGTATTATCAGATTCCAGCTTGAACAGTCATGCTTTAGCAGGGGATGAACAAGGTAAATAGGCACCATTAAATCCTTTTTCCAAATCTAGTGCTCAAGGTATTGGTTTATCCATTTAAGCTGGGGAATAATTCTAAGTGTCAGTGAAACAGTGTGAAGATTAGACTCAGTGAGCAACTCTGATTCACTTTGCAGATGCTTAGTACTTCTTTTAAATAATCCAGGGTTAGTCAATTTATGTTTTGGTTTACAACTATATCTGTAAGATATTAACATTAAACCAAAACAAAAGGGAGTGGTTAAGGATTTCTTTTCTACATTCTTTTGCTATACACATATGTATATGTTATCTCAAGAAGTAAGCTGTGGTAAGTATGGAGTAAAAAGCCATCAAGTCAAAATTGTCAGCCTGTATCTAGAAACTTACCTTTCTTAAACAAGGATGAGCTCTCGGAGAATAGCCTTTCCACTGTGTATTTTTTTTCTAACATTTTCTTTTGGATGTTCGAAAAGTACCATTTAGGTTGTTGGAAGATATCAGTTTCCAGTGATGTCTGTTTTTCTATTGAAATATACTTGTAACTTTTGCATAGTGTTTCTGAATAATTTATATGTACATATATACATGAATATATAATACACACATGCTCCTAGGGGGCAATATTTTATGAAAACAATTTTAAACATTTCAGCAATTTCCCCAGACACAAAGCCATTGTTACTGAATATAATAGCAAATAGTGGAATAGCTACAACACAGGCATTTTAGATTTTTTTTCTTGGTTAGTTAAAACAATTATTTTTTACTTATTGTGTTGCATACTTTCATTATACTGTGCAAGTCATATAAAAACAAATTGAAGGTAATGTCCTCTTCATGCAGACTATTTCAATACTGGAACAACGACTCACATTGACGGAAGATAAATTGAAAGAATGCTTAGAAAATCAACAAAAAATCCTACTTCAGGAAAGACAGGGAGAATAAAAAATGGAAATGATCTTTACTGATGAATATGTTTCATATGTTCTTAAGGAAATAATAAATGTTGCTTCATTGTATTTAACTATCAGAAAAACTTGAAGGCTGACAAACTTGAAGAAATAAAATTTTAATAAAAGTGAAGAAAAAATACCTAATACATTTTAAACATTGGTAGCAAGCAGATATTCCTGCTACATATTTAATAAAAAGTAGCCCAACCAAAACTAATACTTTTTAAAAACATTCCCATTGAAAATTACAGGACTGTTATTTCAACCTGAGATCTTTAAATATGACTAAGCAACACACTATGCAATTTTAGATGAACAGTAATTATTATGAAGTGCACTATGCAGGTTTTTCAACTGAGATAAGGGCTGAAAGGGCATAAAAATTATGCTGTTTGTGCTAAGGCAATTCTACTCATTTACTACTAATTGCTAAAATGACATAGGTTTTCACTGTCTCTCATACAGATATTATGAAAAAGTGGCAACAGGTACTCTTCATCTTCTAATATTTTAGAGGCAATTGCAAGATGTTTCAATGTAAAAGCTTTCAGTTCCAAATATAAAAATATAGTTACTTAAACTTTGAAACAACAGTTGTATCTGTGAATTCAGCTTCAAGACTGGTTTATTTTCTTGTATTTCCATTTTTAGTGTAATCCATTAAAATTTATTTTTCATATTTACAAAGGCAAAATTTACTTTCAGACTTCATAAGAATGGGAAAACCAAACACAAAACAGTATCAAGTCCATATTATAAATACAAGAGATTCTTGTCCTTCAAGGACTTTAAGAGGTGCTCAGACTTTGCATGCAATGAATGGCCTCTCAAGAAATCAGTTAGTACTGTATAAATTAAGCCATAAAACAGTAAAAAACTTTTGTGAGTTGGTTTGAAATGTATGATGAATTTTGTTTCTATTTTTAATAAAAATAAACTTTTTTAGAAAGATATAAGGTGTAAAATTGTTCCTTTAATAGAGAATATCTTTACTTCTTTATGTCTCCATCCTATTCTTAAATGGCAATTGCAGAACATATCTCAGAAATACACAGTCAAAACTTAACCATCTTCCATTTCTGCAGCTTCAGATTTTGCATATTGAAAAATAAGAGAGTTGAAATGTCAAGCACTTTAGTAGGACCCTGCAACTGACTGTGCATAGCTAAAGTCCATTTCCTAAACTGAACCTCAATAAAGTCAGAAGAATTCAGCCTAAGCACAGAGTCTTACTGTGCAAATACTTTTACATTTGGAACCAAAGCAATGAGCAATAGATTCTTTTGTAACTTTTAATTTTCCTCATAATAATCATTTTTGCATGTCCAGACATCAGTTGATCGGTAAACTCTGAACTTTGCCAACAATTAGTATATGTTCAATTCACTCTTAAGCAGTACTGTTCATTGTGAAAAAATTGTCTCTTCTTAAAAGTTTTTCGGGGCAACTATTTCTGTGCAACATCCTAGCGACAGACTTTTTGTGAAATGATGGTCTTGTGTATTCAAAGGTTTACAGACTGACCTTTGATTATGCAGCTGGTTGTAATGCGTAGTTATGTGAATGCTGTCTTTTATATCCAATATACTTTCCTTTTTGCATTTATAAATACTTCTGTGACCTTTCTTTCATTGGAAGACAAAAAAGTAACCAATAAAAACACATACTTATTTCTTGTTTCCTCTTAATATTCTCTTCCATTTCTCTTAATTATCTGCAGGTTCTTTTATTTTAGTAGGCTCTTCAGGATTATCTTTCAACACAATTTGGCCTTTTTTTTTACTTCTGTTTTTTTTTTTTTTAATAAAGTTTGTGCTGAAATTTTCTTTTCTACCTTAGTTCTTATCATTAATCCTTTTTCCTATTCAATACATGTTTATCACAAGCATTTATTAGTTAATCCATTTTGTTTTTCTGTTGTTTGTGCATCTGGTGAAGTAGGATATTTTCAAGTTAATATATGTGCTTGTCATTCTATCAGGTAGTCTGGTGATTTTGAACTCCTTAACATGCAGAGCATGTAGCATATTTGCATGATTAGAGATGGCTGTTAGAGAAAAGATTGGAGGTATTTTCCAATATACCGACTACTACCTAGTACAATATCCTTTCAGAAGGAATTTGTCATGGACTGATTATCTCATTCTCGTGGTCCATTTAATTTTAAATAGAGGCATTGAATATAAAAATTTCCTTTAAAAACAGTTGAAGAGGCTACTTAAACTTTTCAGAAGTAAATGTTCTTGGTATTTACTGTAGGTTTTTCACTCTGGCAAGTAACTGATGACTTGTTTGCATTATCTTTCGGAGATAGATGTTTATGGTTGAACTTGATCGTGAAGGTCTCTTCCAACCAAAATGATTCTATGATTTTATGAAAGTGAATGCTGTTCAGCCTTAGTTGCACTCCTGGAGTATTTGAAGAAATAATTCAGAGATCTGTAAATAATTGTGAAAGGTATATCTATATTGCAGACAGCAGTGAAATACTGAAAATCCATACTTACTCTAAACAATTTAGACCCTGTATCTGATGTAAGCAAGCTTTCCTCAGGCCAAGTTAACCCTCTGTAAATAAGACATCCTACTGAAGAAAGACCATTTACAGCACCCAGGCCAGCTACTGAATTAAAAAGCAAAAATGGCCCAATTGCCTGTTCAGAAGGGAAAAAAAAATCACATAGTGACTCAAACACACGCTCCAAATGTGGTAGATCTCTGATGCTTGTGAGGGAAGGAGAGAATCTGGCAGAGCGAACAGTATCTCCTGCTAGTGTCGCAGGAAGACTGTCACAGACAAAACTTCCAAATTCCTCAAGTTTCCAGGTGTTATGAATTGGTTTAGCAACTCGGTGTGCATCCATGGAGATTGATAAACAACGCAGAAACGCACTGCCCAAATTGAAAGAAATGCTGCCAGTTAGTAATGTGTCTTGAGTTCTACTTGTAATTCCCATAAAAGTGTACATGTCAATTTTAATGGTATTTCTATTTTAAGCATTACATAAAATGTAACAGTGAAGCAATAAAGATATAGTTCTCAGTTTTTCACTTTGGATTGCAATATGCATTAACTTAAACTGCTTTTGTAACCTAAGTGTATAAGTTATGTTTCTGATTTCCATTTTAGAGGCAGACAGTGACTAGCTAAATGTTGCAACATAGATTGTATGGCACTTAACATTTACTTTTGATCTGAACATACAGGTTTTCAAGTACTAGGGTAAAATCTGACTAGGACATTAGCTTATGCCACTTACCAAGGGTGCTATATGGGCCTTCCTGACAACTCAAATTGTGTAGATGGTTTTACTATTCTGAGGAAGTGGCAAGGGAGTTGTCTTTTGATTTTTAAAAAGAACACCAGTAAATTACCCCAAAATTTCAATAATTTGCTTCCTACTGCTGTTAACACACTTTTTATCAGTTTGTGGTTTTGAAAAAATCCTGGAGGTAAAGGTACCTAAATGCTCCCCGTCTTTGGATGATTGTTTCTTCTTGCCTTTACATTGGTAAGAAGATAATGCCTTGTTCCATTATTATGATCTTTAGGTCAAGAAATTAAAAAAAAAAAAAGTAGGCTTAAATTCTGATTAAACTAATCTCTTGGAGAAATTGTGGTAGAATAGCTTCTTCTAGTCGTTTCAGGATACTTGTGGCATGAGGGAAGATTTGATTGAGGAAATAAAAAAATAATCCAGTCCTTATTCAAATAAATCTACTGTGCCGTTTTTAAGGTTAACAGTTATTCTTTTCTCTTAAAGATCTTATTACACTATTGCTAAATTATTTTCATTGCCATATCACATCACAAAACCACTCAAGAGGAGTTGGGATCAAAATGTGTTTCCAAGGACATAGTTTCATGTAACCTGCTTACCTTGTGTGCCTTGTAAAAATCAGGAATTGTGGGCTCTGTTTCGCCAAACAATTAATGAATATGTATGTACACACTGGGTCCAGGAACAGTATGTTTTTGTCAGAGTGTCCCCTCAGCGACTTTTGCACGCTTCGGATGCATAACACAATTGAAGCCGTTTCTTTGTGAGAAAATAGGTTAATGACTTGCCAAAAGGCAGATGTTAATTGGAAAAAGTGCCTACAAGTCCTTTTCTTTACAATGTATATGGGTTGCGTTTGTTTTGACTTGCATCCAAGAACAGGTGCAGTTTCAATTGACTCAGCTAGCAGGATGTGCTGAGTGCACCCTTCACCAGTCTTACTATAAATTTTGTATCTAGCAGGAAAAATTAGTTTCTAATTTGATCAGTGAATGATAAGCTGCATTTATTATCTGTGTTATGAAACAAAATTATGACTTGTGAATGTACTTAGATGTAAACATCTTAATAATATGACGATAAGGACTGTATTTAGCAGTGTTGAAGAGGTTTGCTGTTGAGCATGGATGATTCTTACACAAGACAAAATATGTCTTCCCTTTCAAAATGCTTCTTTTGTAAGAGAGTCAGCAGTTCTACGCGAGCTATCACTAGTGTATTTATAAATGTAACTTAAAGCAGGAAAACTGCTAATTTTCACTAATGTATTTTCTTGCCACTGAGCTCCATAATCAGAAGCAAATTTAGAAGTAAAAAAAGCAAATGGGAGAAACCCACCAGGATGTGATAGGATCAGAAGAGCTGTCTGATGGTTTCATAAAAAGGAAGAAATGCAATCAAGGCCTTTTGGAATTTCTAGTCTACCCTGAAGAGTCCACCAAAGCACTTTGGTTGCATGTGCCACCTGACCTGATTCTTGGACAGACACTTTTACTCTCTCTCACCTTAGCAATGCTGAATGTAGAATGAGGTGGCTATTTGGGAAGCAGCTGGATCAGCTTCACTCCAGAATGCCCAGTTGCCTCAGAATTAAAACATGTTGCTATGGTGGAGAGGGGGAGAAATCTTGGGTTTGAACATCTGCTCAAAAGCCAGGAGAGTAGGCATTCGAAAGATGACCTTCTATATCAAATGATGGGGTGTGTAAATTAATTGAAATTTCTAACAGATGAAGAAAGCTCCTGGTCAAGAGAGCATATAAGATTTTTAAGAAATCTTGATCCCAATGGCTTTTCATGTGAGACCCAAGCCAATCCCTAGTCACTTTGAGCTAGTGACTAGATCAAGACCCCCAAGATCAAGACTAGAGCAGTGCAGGAACGTGTAGTTCAAGAATTACAGGACCTTTAGCATGAGCAGGAGTACTGAGATGGGCTGCTGGTGCCTGGGTTGGTTACATGATTTTCACATGCAGAGAGACAGGAGTGGGCTGAGCAGAAATGTCATCTCAGCGCCATCTAAATACAGAATTTTGTAACTAAGTAAGTGTAAGTGGTTGGTTGAGCCACAATTCCCTTTCTGTACTGAGGCCTTACAGACCAGGATGAAAAAGAAGAACCCAGCTTCACTTCACAGCTGCTGAAGAGGAAGCAATTGCCAGGAGAGGGGAAAAAGGACCTCTATTATATCTTTTTCATCTTTATGTGCTCGGTATTGTAATGAAATAGTACTTATCTCTGGGGTTGTTACCTCCTCCTTATCCCCAGAGGAAATCCCTGCTCCTTTTAGAGAGATAAAACATTAGGGAAAAAAAGAGAAAGTGGCAGGAACTGTTCGTCTGCACTGCACAGAATATCTCTGCAGCCTCTCCTGGCCGCAGCAGTGGAACCCAAAGGCCTAGAGCATTTACTGCAACACCTGCAGCACGTGTCGCGGAAGCAAGGAGAATTTTGCCGTAGTCTCTTGCTTATGGGGTCTTTATGAGCAAGTGTCATGGAGATAGAAGACTATGAAGTTCAAAGAAGTAGAAAACACTTTTCTGATTTTTTTAAAGAAAAATTCAAATGAGCCATATGCTCTGTTGCTTCATGCTACCTTCAACTTGCATGTCTCTCAAAATGAAACATTACAGATGTGATACACTTGGCTGGTGAAAAGTACAAATGTTCCCAGCAGCATTTCTTCCTCATGAGAGCACCCATCTAACACTTTTTAATCATTCTTTTTTTATTATTATTACTATGATTCTGTGATACTTGTGAGTACAAAGCTCGGAACTCTAAAACACGAAAGGAACAACTTCAAAGAGAAAGGAGAGACATTTGGTGATGATTTCCAACAGACAGTGTTCTGCGCTTGTTAGTGGGGTTGCTCTGTTGAAATTAAGATGGTACACCTAAAATCTGATGTTGCAGGCAAAAGTAGGGTTTGGCTCTTCGTCCTCCACAAGACTTGAAAATTCTTGTAATTCACAAGACTAGTTTTAACTTACAGGAAATCTGTATAGATGTAAGAAGATGCCATTAACGTTCCAGTTAAGCAGTGAGTGTAATCAAGCAAAGCGTAGTAGAGTATAATGTTTACTCATATTATATTAAAGTAACCATACTGAGTGGTTCCATCCGTACTGATGTATCTGTACCTCTTTGGTGCTAAAACACTTTACTTTTTTGTGCAGCTCCCGCAGTCTATTCAGAATAAGCGTAGCCTGTAAACAGCCACGTTGTTGAGAAGCTGCAAGAGGTTCATTAGAGAAGTTTTGACAGCCCGATTCTAGCCGGAGCTGATACACCACCACTCCAAGTTATCCAAGAATTTGAGCCTGTGAATGACTTTAAGAATAATAGAGGACTTTTGGCCCTAATTTTATGCAGACCTTGTCCTGCTGCCTTTTGGGTATTCCTTTGGAAGATGTGCTAAAATGAGAAAGGTTTCCAGTATCATTCAAAACCACAGAAAAGGAAATAGAACTAATTTTGTCTTTTTTCCTTTTAGAAAGAAAAATGCTTTCAGCTATTCAGCTGTTCCAAGTGTATGTGTGTTTTCCACATTGCTCTCTCTCTCCTCTCTGGTGGATAATGACCAAGTTAGTCATTTCAAAGTGGGAGAGTTATGCCTTGGTTACATAATCTGAGTACTGGGGAGGGAATTATCTGTGTTTTAGTGTGTAATGGATTTGGGAGGTACAAGGAAGAATATAAACCTAGCAAGCTGTGATATTTGAAAAATGCTATTCAGAAGCCAGAATTGAGGGATATAATAAAATCAGCCTATCCTCACCCAGCATCTCACAATTCTTTTTACATATATAGACACTCTAGGGCAGCAGAGCTGAGCTTTCAGCACTCATCATGCTGGCAAAACCAAGCAGAAGTGGCCAAGAGCTCTTTTTTTCAGATTTGCCCCATATAAGGAGTCACTTGCCTCAAAAATATAAAACATATCCTCCACTGCTGCTAGTTCTGACATACCCGCTTTCTTTTTCTTTTAAGGCACTGTTTTACCATAATAAGCCCGGATTGGGAGTTTTCCAGCAGAACAGGTTTTTGTCAGAGGATGCCGATTTGTCGTAAGCGAGATGTTTCGCAGAAGCGTATCTGTTTGGATGAACTTCCGATGAAACACAGGCAGGTTTCCATCACAAGCCTGCCTGACTTCCTGCCAGCTTGCCTGGCGGCTTTCCAGGCTCCGCGGCTCCAGCACGGCTCGGGACTGAACCTGTGATTTTCCCTGCTTTTTCTTTCCTTTTTGAAAATAGAGGGAAAAGGTCTTGGAAGAAATATATATCAGCTCTGCCAGGCTTTTTTTCTTTTTTTTTCCTGATTCTTCAGAATTAGAGATTTCTCTGGATAATGACGACATCCCACGGCTCTGTGTCTTGGTTTGCTGTATGGGAGACACGGAATAACCTCCCTGCCTCCTAGAGAAAGTGCTCGGGTTTAACAGCTCTGCAACCAAAATATTTTTCATATTATTCAGACTGGGCTTCATTCCCGAGCACTTTCAGGAGACCTCCCAGTGTCAGTATTGTTTCCTCCTTTCATTTTCGACAGCACCGCACCACGGTGTCTCCGAAGCAGCAGTGCCCTTCAGCCTTGTCATCTTTTAAAGGGTTAGCTTTATCCTAACTGAATTTAAAAAGCCAGATAAGCTCTAAATGAAATTGCATTAAACAAGTGAAAATGCTAATTCAGACACTGATTGTGCCAATGATGTACCATGTAAGTGCACAGCTATTCATTTTTATGGATCCCTGTAGAGGATCAGACTGGGACAGTGCAGGGAACTATTGATATTAGCTTAGCTAACAGTGGAGGGAAGTAGTAGGGAAGGAGGAAGACTCCTCCTTACTACCTTGCTTCTGCCAGAGCAGTTCCTGGAGCAGAGGCTGGACCCAGGGCTTGAGCATCTCCCTTGGATGGAGTTGTGGACGCCAGACTGTTTCTTGGGGCTTCTGAAAAGAGTCTGTCTGAGAAAAAGCATTTGGCCAGCACTGAGACACTGTGGAGTTAATTTGGTCTTGGTTTTATCGAATAGCTGAATCCAGCTGTGAACATCATTTTATTATCCTCTGATGATGATGATATTTGCAAACCCTGCCAGACCCTGAACCCTCGAAGGATGAGGGGCCGTTAGTCTTGGGGTGTGAGTGGCAGAGGCAATGCCATCAGAAGCTGCATGGGGCCAGGGACAGCGTGCGAGAGGGAGGAGGCAAACGTGAACCCCTTCTGCCCAGATGCAGCCTCTGATAACCATGTTGAGGAGCCTTCCCAAATGTACCCGCAGTCCCTGCCTCCTCCTGAGCTCACACCTTGGCCTTTCCTACTTGTCTGTCCCAGTGCAGCCCATCCATTCTTTGCTTATCTCTTCCTTTCTCTGTTTTTATCCTCTCTTCTCTCCCATCCTTTTCCTCTGAAAATATTTTGCAGCCCACAGTTAGTGCACTTGGCTGAGGTCTTGCTGCGCATATCAGGAAGTGTTCCGGATCGCTCACGGGTGGAGTTTCCCAAAAGCATCAATTTGGTATTAATGCTGTATAAACAATGGGCCAGGGAGACTCTGAACAGTGCGAGGCAACCTCAAAGCGTCGTGCCTGCTTGCAAATCTCCACTTCTGCATATTACCTCACACGAAGTAGACACCACAAACATTGACCACAGCCATAACTTCAGCATATGCACGGAGGAATCTAGCTCTTGCTGCTAGTTTTTCTTTTGACCAGTCTGAAGTACCCTTATCCACGCTGTTTGGAAGCTGACCATTCAGTTCCTTCCGAAGAAGTCATAGTTGGTAACACAGTTAAAAGTGCAGGCACATTTTGAATAGTTGCATTTACATTACCAAGCTCGTTTTTGCCAGCTGTCGTGGGTGCGATAATGAGATGTATAATAATGACATTGTTTGCAGCAGCTATGGGATTGAGCTTGAATCAGTACATTGTGTCTGCAAGAGGGTTTTAAGTAAACATTATAGTTCAAACAGCGCTGGTGCAACTTGACATGCAGAATGACTTAGCTTCTGTGGGAGCCCTTACTTCTGGTCAGGAAACAAGTGGGTGAGGTGGGTAAGGGTATTTAAACCACAAACTGGGAGTGCCACAAATAACCCTTCATTTCCTACATTTCATTATAAGAGGCTGTTCCCACAAGTTTCCGAAACCTTTAACTGCCCTCATTAAAGTTTTCCTTGCCAGGATGATTTTTTTTTCTGGAAACTTCCAGCCATTTCTAAGAACAATATAATATATTAGCCCCTTTGTTTTTTTTTTTTTTTTTCTGGATAAGTTCTGGCATCAGAAACTGTATGAAAAGCTCGTGGGAGTAAACTGGTGTAGGAGACACTTGATCTGAGGACACGAGGAGTAGGTGGTTTATGGAGATCCATTGGCGAGGGTGCCCCAGGTTGGACCAGAAGCAGATGCCCTGAGACTGAGAATAGTTTGGTGTGGAGACTGGGACTAGAGAGAGGAGGATATCTGAGAACCATAGACTCAACTGGGATGCTATGAGATCTCCAGGACTTTAAAGCAGGATCAAGGAAATGTGTGGTGATGGAGCAGGAGAAATCAGTCTTGGGGCAACGCGAGGACACTGGGGCAACATCAGTCTTTGCTGATCAGATCCTGTTTCCTACCAGCCTGCAATTCCAGCACAACCAAGCGACTCGCTTGATATCCTTTCCCACTGCTTCCTTCCCTCGGCACAGAGAATAGCACCCAGCACTGTTGCTGGCGACCCTGCTAGGTCAAGAAGCAAACATTGCTGAGATAAACCTACAAGTACAGGGAAAATATGTACAGAGAAAGCTGTTTAGAACTATATGTTAAAATAGTTTTACTAGGATGGCTCTTGAGAATTGGATTTTATCTCTGCATCTGTATCATCAACCTGGCAGCTGTACTCTGTGTAGGAAGCAGTGGGATGGAGACATGAAAAGGCTGGTAAGGAGGGGGATGTAAAACCCGAAACCTGGAGACTGTAAAGTTATAAGGAAGTGTTCTGAATCCTAGGTCAGGATCCTAGAGATACTACAAGGGGAAAGGCAATAGAATTTGGGCACATCTGAAGGGACAAACAGTTAAACAGACACAAAGAGTGAAAGGGGTGAAAAGCATTCCTGTGATTATAGGTGTAATCAATAGCTTTTTCACATCAACAGGTAGATGAAGAGGAGGAGGAAGGACCTTTGGAGGGAAACAATTAGCTCTGCATTAGAAATATTAAAAGTAAGCTGCAAGTGAGGCATCAGGAAAGGCTGCTTGCTATCCTGCGGTAGGAAGAGGCTCTGCTCTGTATCTAGCTGTGGTTTTATGAATTGTAGACTATGTTTATTTGCTGTTCTTCCTATTCGATTTTATAATGGTGAGTGCATCCTTTTGCATTTTTTAAAATCAATTTGGCTCTTGCAAATTGATTTGCCATCCTAACAGCCGCTCTGCATCCGCTGTGTCCCTAATGAGCAGCCCGTGCTGCTCTCCCCTCACGCGCTCGCAGCCCCACGGACCTCCGGGCACTCTCCAGGCTCCCGCGTGTCCCACGGCATTCCCCAATCCCCATCCTACCCATGGCATTGAGCTTTAGTAGCAGCGTGCTGGTGGTGTGCCTGCGGCTCTCTGCCCACCCAAGGTGGAAGCTGCCTGTTAGCTGCTTCCCAGAGAGCATTAGTCGGAAAAGGGAACCTATTTGCCTGGGAAAGGGTGATGAACGAAGCCAAGCGTCACCAGGGAGCCTGAAATGTCCGATTTCCTGCAAAACACAGCGCTGCCACTGGGAACCTTTAACCTCAAGCTGTGGCTCCTGCTTCCCCGCTTGTGTTCTGCTCCGAAGGAGGGGGTTGCTGGTGCAGCGCGCAGTGCACAGCCGTGCAGCAAGGGTTGGGTTTCGAGGGGACTCGGAGTTTCGGAGGGGAGGGCTGCAGCAGCAGCCCCAGGTAGCGGCTTGGGCAGAGATGAAGGGAAGCTGCTCAGCGAGCCAGAAATTCCCACACTGTGTTGTCAAACATGCTTGTGCACTGGGCTGGAAAGAGGAAGCCGAGGAGAAGAGAAATGGATTTGAATGCACTTTAATTGGGATTAGGGGCATATGGCGCGGTGCTATTTGTTTTCCTCTTCCTGCCTGCCCTCCGCAGAGAGGCTTTGGTGCTTTCACACATTTGCCTTTATTTGTCACGTCGAGGGGGGAGGCAGCCAGAGGCGTCCCCCGGCTGCCCTGTGTTTGGGGCCACGCTCGCACCCTCCCGCTTCACCCTGCGCGTTGCCAAAGGGATAATCCTAAGTGTCACAACAAGGGGAGCCAGGCCCCAAAAGCGAGTTCAGCAACTCCAACTTATTTGTATTAAACTTCTGAGCTGCTCCTGGGAGAACCTCTACTGTTCTCAGGCAGCAGATTCCGTGGATTCAAGGGGAGAGAGGGTCCACAACGCCACAAGCACATCGCTCACTGGCAGCTGGGTAGTTAGGTTTTATTGTGATGACTGTATATTTAGTGCTTTGTAAAAAGCTACTGAGGGAGCCGTTTCCCTTGTTGTACAGCAGTTTGTTTGCTGTAAGATTCAGACATAAGCCTTTAATTATGCCTCGCATCTCCACAAAAGTAATTTCTGTTCTCTGTCTGGCCTCGTGCAGCATCTCGGGATGTTCTGCATTTGAATGTGAGCACGCTATTGTTCAACACGGCCTTAAATCACGGCAGAAATGCTCCGTAGCGTCCGCTGGGAAAGGCCTCTCCCTTCTGCCCTCCTCGCTTCTCCCAGCAGCTTTGCGAAGGAAGGCCAGTCATCACAGAAATTTTGTTTAAAGGTTACGTGCAGAGTCTCGCATCTCCATACAGATTAAAAACACTGATTACATCATTGCAAGTTAATAACAGGTGAAGGTCTGGCTCAGGAATATTTAAAAAGGAATGTAAAGCCTATTTCACAGTAAGCATCTCTCCCAGCCTTTGCGGAAGCATCTTTCCATTCATTTTCCAAAACTGCATGTGATATAATATGGGACTCCCTTTTCTTAGTGTTTGCAGAGCAGTTAAGAGCTAACATTTTCTCTAAAAAAGAATAAAAGGCTCAAGCACGGTGTAAGCCCACGTGAATCCTGACATGCTCACTCTGGTAGAGTCAGTTTTGCCTGTTCCTGGTGCCATGGTGCCTGGCCCTCAGCCTGGAGCTCTGGGGTCATTTCCAGGCTTTTGGGGTTTCTTCTGAGACAATTTTTTTTTTCTTTTGTTATAGCTTCAGCTTGTAGAGAAAGCATAAAATATTGATTAGATGTTATTCAGCTTAGCCTATATTTGATTCCTCCTTTTTTTTCCCCAAAAATGTCTGTTTCAAAAAACGATGACAAAGTTGTATTAAATATACATGAAAGAAAAGTCGTGGAAGCAGATATATGAATAGCAAACATATCCATAATGTGACTGAGCAAAGAAACCTGTGCTGGAAGGGGCTGGGAGGGAACACACCTGTGTCAGGGTAACACATTGCTAACACATGCAGGGGTCATCCAGATGATACAGTCTGGAACAGCCGGGATGCCTGTTTGATGCTAAACTTGATAGAATCTGCTTTGGAAATACTGTGGCACTGGCTGTTCTTTACAGCTCTATAGAGTGGTTACCACAGCCTGTCCCCTGTCCCCTCCAGGTTTCCATGTACAGGGGGTCACCAGTGGAGAATGTATAGGGTTCTTACGTAAAGAATAACAAGTGTAAAGACTCATAGCAACGAATGAAAGATGATTATAGCATTCTGACAGTTGTTCAGAGACATCTTTAATGTGAATAGAAGGATTAAATTGAAATGAATTTCACCCACCCAGATCTCAGTGCTATAAAGCAGTTCAGCTTCATATTTTTCCTTTTTGGGAGTTTTTGAGACGTTACCAGCTCTTCCAGGAAACCCCGAGTATGGCCAAGGGTTCAGGGCCCTGCCAGGCTACATTTGTCCAGAGCAGCTGGATGGACTCTGGATTCAGGATCTTTGTTCAGAGTTCTCAGGATATAAGGACATACCAGGCATTTGCAGAAGTAATCCATACTTTTTGTTCTGGTAGTTGTTTAACATCTTATATTTGTTATGGAGAACTGGCTATATTTGACATTTGTTAGTAATGTTCATGTTTTGGCTTGATTTTGACGGGTATCTGGAGTTCAGAGCAGACACTACCTATTACTTCGAATGCACTTCTGCTTTCCTTTACTAGCAGTTCTGTGCCTCATTCTGCTCTCCTCTGAAATCACCCAGGAATAAATAGAACACTCACCTGGCTGGTCCTCTTCACCAGCTTTTCCAGATGTTCATCACCCACAATATTGGATCAGACGTAGCGTTTTCCTGCAGGAATCTGATATTTCCTCCCAGCTCCGCTCTTGGGGCTCAACTAGTGCTCTGCTGCACCAAGGAATCTCAGTGTGGAGGTGCGTGCAGTATCTGAAGGCGGCAGATAATTGTCCTCCAAACATGGTGCTTCTGGGCTGTGAAGTTTGCTGCGCCACAAAAAGGAAAAAAAAAAAAAAAAGAAAAAAAAGAGAATCCAGCTGTTACAAAATGATAGTTGCAAGCAGAAGAAATCCATATATACAATACACATTTTACAGTAATGAAATCAGGCAGCTGGCCCACTGCAGGCAGAGATTGTTATGCAATTAGCTGCTCAAGTTTTGGCACATCGTAGCTAAACATACAAGACTCAGGCTTTAAACTGAAGTCCCTAGACCTAACGGATCTACAAAGGGTCCCTAAGAAAAACAAGATTGATTATTTTGGGATTTTAGTTTTCCATCCGCTGAAAAATGTTTAGGGCTGCCCAGATTGAAACTAATTGTAAAAAGATCACTGGAGTCGAGTTATAGTCAACCCCCAAATACTGTTTTTGAAGACAGTAACCACTAAACTCGTTTGATTTGAGTCCCTGAGCAGGCATCTGGAGCTTCTGCCTCTTGGCTTTGATGGAGGCAGGATTTCCCCGTGCGGACACCTCCTCCCGGACGCACGTGCACGTGAGTACATATGTCCTACAGTACAAAGTACATTTTTGTCGGAAATCATCTCCTTCCCAGTGTTTTTCCCCAGCTTGGGGCTGCATTAGGCCAGACGGCCGCGATCCCAGCCTCGCGGCGCTCCGGGACAACAATCGCGCGGCAGGAAGGGGAAACGAGCCGCGCCGCACACTCCGTACCGCGGAGCCGGGGTATTGTTCGGAGCGCGCGGCTCCAGACAGCGCGGGAAGCAGCGGGCACGGCGCGGGAAGCAGGTGGGACCCGCCGGGAACGCCGCGCCAGCAAAAGCCACTTGTCAGCCCGGGCGAGCACCCCTGCACCGCAGCCTCTTGCCTTCAGCTGAAGGGGATTCCACAGTCCCGCAGCCTCGGGACTTGAGAGGGTAACAAGTGCCTTCGTGGCGAGTCGAGAGCTCGCTTTCTCATCTTGGCACTTTGGTCACTCATTTGCAAAGTCTTTGAACTTGTTTTTTTCTTCAGCCTTGTATCATAACATTTCACATATAGCAGTCTGATCTCAGGAACCTTATTTCCAAAAGCCNGCAAAAGCCGCTTGTCAGCCCGGGCGAGCACCCCTGCGCCGCAGCCTCTTGCCGTCAGCTGAAGGGGATTCCACAGCCGCAGCGCTCGGGACTTGAGAGGGTAACAAGTGCCTTCGTGGCGAGTCGAGAGCTCGCTTTCTCATCTTGGCACTTTGGTCACTCATTTGCAAAGTCTTTGAACTTGTTTTTTTCTTCAGCCTTGTATCATAACATTTCACATATAGCAGTCTGATCTCAGGAACCTTGTTTCCAAAAGCCTCGCTATAGGCTGGGTTCGGTTCCTTTACAGAGGAGTCCGAATTCCCTCCTTGCTGGCCCTGTTTGTCCCCTGCTCCCTTCGGAAAGGGGAGGGTTCCCTGGCGAGGCTGCCCAGCCCGGCGCGCCAGTGGAGCTGCATCCCCACGGCCGTGTCCTCCTCTTGGCACCCCAACGCGGCGGGGTGGGTGCGCGCTGCCGAGGGGTGGCCCAAGCCCAGCTCGGCTGCATCACACCCGAAATTCAAGTGCCGTGTGTCGTGGGACAGCGAGTCTGCCCTTCCTGAGCCCTGAGCTCTTCTCGGGCCCCCACTGAGGTGGTTTGTGAACGTGGATGTGGTGGTCCGTGCTGGAGTGCATGAAGCCAAGGGCCTACACATTCAAACCAGTTCTCCACATCATTGTGGAGGTCACTGTCCCATGGTGAAGAACTAAGGCTTATTTGCGATCAGATTTGGTTCACCATGATCCTGGCACTATAATTACTGATATGTGCTGTTCATTTGCAGCCCTGATTAACACCTTGTTTTCAGATCTCTGCCGCCTTGTTTGCGGAGCGCTTACAGAGCGCGCAGTGCAATATAAATGAGCCTGTCCAGCCCAGCTGCCAAACCATAAACAAGCCTGATGCAACAGAACGTCCCTCTCTCCTTCCTGACCACTAAGAATATCACATCCACACCTGCTACTATGCAGTAGGACAACATACCCATTCCCTTCCTCCATGAGGCCTGGAGATGGAAGTCCTGTCTCACATGCATCCATATAAAATGTATTCCCTTGCTGAGTATTCTCCGTACTGCGTTATCCATCAGCTGCAGGACACAGCTACTTGGCAATGGAGAAAACAGACCGTGAGAAGACAAGGCATCTTCTATCCCTTACTAAGCAGTTCTTCCACTACTTCCCTATGCTATTTCTGTTCTCATTGTAGCTATTTGTCCTCCTCTACTGTAGGACACCACTGGGAAGCAGAACCTGCTGTTGTCTCCTCCTTCCCCTCATGCGGCCTCTCCCAGCTGCAAACGCTGCCTCGTTTCCTTCAGAAGTTAGCTCAACACACTACCAAAGCGCCCATTTTACCCACTCAGCATCTTGTTCCTGACTTTCTTTTCCCTCACAAATGGTCTTGCATCTCTCATGGATGGTATTATGCTGTTCCTGTGAGTTCACTTTATTTAGATGGGCTGGAATGGTGTGGAAAAAGAATGAATCTCACTCCCACCCAGCAGTGTTTCCTCCAAGAGAAACATTCCCTTTAAATTGACCCTTTCCGTTTGAAGGAAAAATACAATTTTGCTCTCATTATTGTATGATTCCCCAGGCCTCTGCACTTCTGAGCCCTGTAGCTATTTCATGTTCAGTTATGATAAGTATGATGAAACTAGAAGCTATGATGTATAGGTTCAGATGTATAGGTTCAGACTGGGAGAGAAAGGCTGGAGACTCGGTGTTAGTAATCACTTCAGCTTAATTTCACCTAGTGGAGACACAGGACAACAGCAATTTACAAGTAATTTTGGACTGAACAAGATACATCTGTCCCTGTGCTGCAGTGGAAACCCATCCATCTGCGCCCCTGGGAGCTGTCACTGTCTCCTCATCTATCACTTCCCACTTGTGGCGTGACTTCATCTACTCAATGGTAACATGCAGTCTCCTGTGCCAAGAAACTTTGAGAATGCTCTGAATTTAACCCCAGGAAGGGCCATAAAGTGCACAGAAAATGTCAAATCTCTCAGAAATTGATCCCATGCTACTGTAAGCCGATATTCAAACATGAATACAAGTCTTTGCTGTTTGCCCATGATTTGTTTTTGAACACTGGTACAATGTAGGTACCTCATTAAATCATTTCACATTTTGCTCTGCACCTTTTCTGCTTGCCTTGCTTGCATCCAATTAAAAAAAAATGAAGCTGGAAAGGGTGACAAGCCATCCTCACGTGAGGGTTGGCTGGCACCCTCCAGGCCAGCGTGTAACCCAGGGGTACAGGGTACAGTGCCCTTGTACCAGTAACACACCTACCCAGCCAGCTCTCTCAGAGGTGCCGTGGTTCTAGCTCATCCACCCGAGTCTCTTGCTATCCCGATTCCAGCAGAGCCTCAGGAGTCTGGCCTGAGAAAGCTACAGGGCTCATCAGTAAGGTGGGGTTGCCAACAACTCCGTTGTTTGCTGTCCTCCTTTTCCCCGGCACTGCTGCAAATTACCCTTGCTTTCCATTTCCACCTGCCAAAATCTCGTGCCTTATTAAACTGGTGCCTGGGTGTGATGGAGCATGTGATCTAATGAGCTACTGGCGTATTTTGGTGATGTGGTGGACTTGATGTTGTGATCACTGGTTGCTCTACCTTTAGACACTTCATTTGTAGCTATCGTTGAGGTCTCAGCACCTAAACCAGTGTTACTGGGTTCTGCAGGAGCAGAATTTGGAGCATTACTCCCTACACTGTGTATCTGCCTGACAACACCCGAGTTTTCGTCACAGCTTCTAACAGCCTTTGGTTTGCCAGAAGAGGGGATCTTCAAGTGCGTGTGCACCTGCGTATTGCAGACACGGGAGCAATGGGGACATGAACATGGCATTCCTACCTGAACTAATGTCCATTACTGTATATGACTATGTATGTATATAACTGTACATCAATATACACCACAGAAGAAAGGAGAACAAGAAAGCGTGGTCTGAGAAGAACTGCATGAGTTCCAGGAAAGTAACTCAGCAAGGACTAAGGAATTAGAAGTGCTTGTATCTACGCTGTCTGCATTATTTCCTCCCTTACCAGGAATAGCCAGTGTCTTCTAAAAGAAATCCATATGTCTCTTTTTTTTAATGTTAAGAAAGCAGATAATTCATGTACTGACTGCTCCTTCGTAGCAACTCTCAGCTCAGGTGTAATGGATGATTGATGCCACTTGCCAATGCAAGATGTTAATCCATCCCCTGCAGCTGCCACCTTCGAATTTATTTCCTCTTAAGCACAACACACTAAATAAAATGCTTTAATGTTGGATTTAGCAAATGCACTTGTGGATTTCATATTCTCAAAAGGGAGTGATTACTTCAAAGGGAGCCGTGAGAGGGGTGCTGGCTGCCCCTGTGGAGCCTTTCCACATGGAAGAGGTTCTCATACTTCACCTTCGCAGCCCAGGAGCAAAAGAGAAAACTCCTGCTGTTCGTTGGAAGGTGGTAAGACAGTACCATAAGCAACTGGCAAGGATGAAACACTGAAATTCTTTCTCTGAATCCTCAGAATTACTTAAATCATTTTTCCTCAAACACTTCTTAATTTTTTAATTTAAAAAAAAAAATTAAATTTTTGAGTAAGTTCATACAAATTTTGAAATTTTGATTAGAAGTGCAATTAAGTTTCAATTTTTCACTTTTTGTCTTACGATGTATTAGTAGCAGTATTATACACTCCAGAGGTGATATGACACAATAAAATAAAAAGGTTAAATGTTTTCATATGTCACAAAACATTGTGTTTTAAAACCTTTTCATTTTATTATTTTATTTTTCAAGTACAAATGCAGCTGCTGCTTTGTTTTAGAGTCCCAATATCCTTCCTAGAAACATTAGTAGGAGACAGTTTTAGATCAAAGTGTGGTGAAGTGTTTCAGTCCATCTGACATAACAGATGCCCATAGTGCACTCTGAAAAACAAAGTAAAAGAATTCACGTAAGCTCGTGAAATTTTTTATGCAGCTAGATGTTGAAATTACAAGCTATGACTCCTGGCATAGTCATGAAATAATTTAAAAAACAAATTACATAAAATAATTTTAAAAATCAGTTAAGAGCTTATTTTAAAGCCCTATTTATACAGATCAATAAAATATTTATATGAATTGAGGAGGGGATTTCTCATTTATATAAAATATGGAAATGACTGTTGCTTGTCTCAGCTGAAATAAAAATAATTTTCAACTTCGTGAAACTCCCTCCCAAGTGGAAATTCGTGGATCTAATCTGTTCCGAAAACCACACAGAAAGCACTTAAGATTTTTATGGCAACGGATCAGAAGGGCATCATTCCTTTACATCCATATGGTGAGGATGATGCAAAATAGTGTCCAGATCTTGGAAAAAAAAATATAGTGATTTGTGACAAAGTAAAACAGCTCAATTGAAATGATCTTTTCGGAGCATTGACCCTCCTCCTGCAGGAGGAGGCTGGTGTAGCCGTCCTGCTGCTTGGCCCTCCTCCACCGAGGCTGGTGGTCGCGGCTCTGCTCTCTGCGGGGCCAACAAGGCCCGTCCCAGCGCTGTTGGCTGTTGCAGATCACCAGTGCCAATCGTGGCTGGTTTTTACCCAAAAGCAACCAGTGCAGCCCATCCTTCCAAACAGACCCATGCTGCTTAGTTTCAAGACTCCTTGCAAAACATAAATGCTGTCCTTTCACTTCCCTAAACAGGTGAGATTTTTGCAGCAAAACAGGGCATCTGACTTGCTTTTTTTTGTTTTGTCAGTGAAGAGGAGTTTGCAGGGTGCAGACGTGATCACCACTGAGGGGTGAACATTTGGCCAACTGGAGACTGTCCTGGGTCAGAAGCAAAATGCCCAATTACTTCAGAGCCCCTTAAAAATATCTAAAAGGTATCCTGCAGCATAAATCCTCCAGGACTCCTTCCCAAGGGCCTGGTGCAAACCATCAGTGCCTAAGAGTTAAAATGTCTCAAGAGTTAAAAAAGAATGGCTCATAAGATCCATGACAAACAAAATCTACTCCCTCTTACTCATGACAGAACTAAGGAAAAAAAAAGAAGAAATTTGCAGAAATCGAAGCAACTGCCCTGAACTTACCTTTTTTAACATGAAAGAAACATTTCTTTTCCATGTTACATCTCCAGTGATTATGTTTCTGCTCTGCTCCTTTGACAATTTGTGAGATGAATTTGAGGCCAGAGACAGCTCATCCATTTGCTTTCCTTTTAGGGCAGAGTTAAAGCATCTCTTTCGTAGGGAGAAGGATTTCACTATTTTTTTCCCAATGAAGCATTTAAGTGGCTTGCACACTTCAAATCTTCTTTTTTAAATCAAGCTGTCACAGCCTTGACACTTCTACTTGGCGTTTATTTTTTCCTAGACCACTGACAATGATATGATGTCTTTCTTTGTGGTAAGCAGACAACGACATCTAGAATAAGAATGAAATTCTCAAGATTATTCCATGAAACGTGCCTATATACCCGCTAGCATATCAAGTTTGTGCTCCATGTGCACATACAGTGTAGAAGATAGAGGGATAAACCAAATGTGTTGCTGTTTTCGCTTGTGTCCCTGAGCACGTGCGTGCATGTGAATCAGATCATTGTGTAACTAACGGACCAAGTGTAAGCAGTGCTAAGCTGGTATTTCTATCCACCTTGAAACAAAAAACGAATTCAGTCTTAACTTTGTTCCTGGGAAGCTGGAAATTTCACCATTTTTAATTTGCCCCCCAGGTTGCCCACTCTGGAGCTCCCCGATGCAGCCCTCGTGCAGGAGCACATCCAGCACCTGAACGGCTGCTGGCTGAGACGAGCCTGTTCCTTGTGATCCTCAGAGCAATACCCAGGAAAGGGTGGAGGCTAATGTGTTTTCCATTATCTGAAGAGCTCCCTAGGAAAAATTTCCTCCCTCACTCTCCCACCCAAAGAGGCTGCGGCCTCTCTGGAAGGCAGACTGGTATCTGGTGACACCAAGGCAGTCTTAGTCTTGGTAAAACGCTGAGAAGAAGCTTAAAGAGCACCTGGGGACCAGATGTGCATCACAGGGGTAATTTAGGGCTACCCTGAGGGAAAACAAGACAAAAACCTCCATGTAACTCACAGCAGTGGCTGTAACCCGAGGGATATCTGTTTTAAGTACCATGTTTTCTTCAGAAGCTCCCAAAAGAAGAAGAGAAGCTGTGCTACTTCGGCGGAGGTCAGAAGAACCGCCACCACCGTTGAGCTCGTGACATCGGCCCTGCCTTCTGCTCAGAGCTGCTTGGTGTCCAGAAATGAGAAGCACTTGTTCCTACATCCCAGCTCCCTCCCCTGCCTTTTGTAGGGGCCAGGTCTCATGTTCGAGAGGACCAGCTTTCTAATGGATTTTCTTGCCCGCTGAGTTCACGTCTGGCTGCGTATGGACACAAGCTGCAATAAGTTATTTCAGTTCTGAGGAAGTGTTTGACCTTGGAGTGGTAAAAACAATGAGAAAGCAAAAACTTGCTGCAACGGACCTAGCACTGTGGGTCTGATGCTTGTTGTGCTTGTTGTTAGGCCTCCCCAGCAGTACGTGAACGGCCATAGGGGACTGGCCTAATACTTGATCTGGAAAATACTAGCAACAAGCAAAAGCTGTCAGAGTGGTAAAGCCCAAATATAAATATCCCAAATGCGATCCCAAAAATGTATGTGATTTTAAAATTCATCATCAAAAAACAGCAGAAGTAGGGGTTTCAGTCTACATTATTAGGGTGCGCTGTCTCTGTGATTCCAAGATTTCCTTTCTTAGGCATGGAGTCTATGAAGACTTTGTTCCAGTTACATAAAATGTGAGATTTCCATGATATCACAAGACTTCAGAAGCTGGGGCTTAGCTTATATCATAATCATATGATTGCATATATCATGTGTTTCACACTAAAATTGGGGGAGTGAGCTATACTGCAATATTAATACTGCACAGGTGTGTAAAGCTACAGCAATTCTATCTTGGGGGAACTTTTGCATTAGAAATGCTTGCCTGCACTCCGTACAAGCCCAAAAAGCTGCTTATTTGGCCGTGAAAGCACGCCAACAAAACCCGCAGCCCACGCAAGGCTCCCCAACCCTCCGTGTGACTGGGATAAAGGCAGCGAGTAGGCAGCTGCCGCTCAGCTCTGCACTGACTCTGTGCTTTCACAGGGAGCTGGTGCCGGCGAATATTAAGAAATCTTTCCCTTCAGTTTCCATATCGGGTTTTCAGATCAGAGCTCGTCCCAGCCTTTCCTCCTCCAGGCTGCTCACAGTGTGGAGTGCTCTTTTCCTGTTTACCCTTACATGCCTTTTTATTACTAGGAGGGATTTTTTTTTTTTTTAAGCACACTCAGGCGCCTGCTTGTTTTTTCTAAAGCTCTACGGGGATTTGCTGGCGTCTTTTGCAGCAGGTCATCCTGTTTTCAGACAAAGTTCCTGTCTCGTTAAAAACAATCATTTCTGGATGTCTCTGTACAGCTCCTGCCTTTAATCATCCTGAGTCCTTGAGCCATGCAAACCGCACTACAAATATTTAGGTTTTGTTTGTTTGCTTGTAGCTGGAAACAAAAAGAAAAAAAAAAAAAAAAGGAAAAGCCCTTAGAAAAATTTGAAGCTGCTGACCTCCTGCAGGACAGAAGATCCCTCTACACAGTGTAACCTATGGACCAGTTATGCACCAGCAGCACTAACTCGGGAAGAAGACCGTGAAGATTACACTCAAGACCAAGATTATATATGGAAAAAACCCCTAGCAGCATCAACCCCATTACTGTTGCCCAGAATGCCCTTGCTGCTCCCGGTATAGGATGATTTTTCCAGAGGGAATTTGCAATCCCACTGCTGAGGCCTTGGGCAAGCACCTGCCAGCTCGGCCTTGGGCAGCATCTCCCAGACCCACAGCACATACCTGGCCGTGTGGGACCGGCCGGACTAGCGGCTGGGCAACCTCTGGGGCAACGTCTGCCCTCCCGGCACCCAGCCAAGAACAACCCAGCACTGCATTGCACATCAACACTAGTTTTCAGAGCAGATCGAAGCTCCTCCTGGCTTTAAAATGCGTGGACAGGCAGTAACAGGTCTACTATAACACTACATACCTTGATGGGTTTTCATTTGATGTTCAGAGACAAACTCAGACAATGGTCTCCTGTGTTTCGTCTATTCTCACTCTGTGCATGCCCGTTGCGGTAGCAAGGGCACCTATCCAGAGAGTGCGTCCATCCTGGCAACACCTCCTGTGAGTGAGGGGGTGGGTATTTTTTTTAATTCCATTTAGATTAGGACTGATATTTTGCATGGCCTAGTTAGAGACAGAGGCGGGAGGTGACTTTCCTTGGCTCCGTTCATGGTGAATGGCAAAGGTCTGCCTCTCTGGAAGGGCACTTAGTGCCCTTAGGACAGGATCCCCTCCTGAACCTCTGCACGAGTCTCTGCTCATTAAAAGCTGATGGAGCTCAGCAGCCGCCTCTTCAAAGCTAGACCACGTGAATAAACCCTCAATGAGTGGTGATAAAAGATGCCAAGGTGTTTAACAGAGTATTAAGTACCTTTTGCATCTGAATAGATGGGAGAACACATTCCACAGAAGGTGGAGTACCAGACTACCACCAGAAATCCAGTACCACAAATCATTCTCTTTCATCTCGCCCTGCAGCTGGGCTCGCTGTGCGTGCCAGGCTGTGCTATTGCCCACGGTGCCACAAGGAGGACGCCGTGGCGCAGAGGAGGGCTGCATCTCCATGCTCCTGGGCTAACACCTCCAGCTTCTCACCTCCTGGGAATCTGCTATTACAACAACAACAACAAAAATAAAAAAGGCAACTAGCCCATTCTCCTTAATGGCTCCAAATTTGTGCTACAACAACCTGCATCTTTAAGGGTCTTGGGTCGCTTCCTTAGAGCCACTTACTTGCATAGGGGAAGCTCAGTTTCAGGTGTTCCCTCCAGGGCTCTGTGTACTGTTATGTCGCAGGAGGTGATGAAATGTGTTTCAAAATATGTACATCTAAAGGTGTTGCTGCCTGCAGTGCTATTAGGAGAAAGGGTTTATTGTGCGCTGCCTGATGCTGCACGCTCATACAGGATGATCATCAATCAAAGCTTCAGGCTTTGGTAAATTTACCCCTGACAGTTCTTATAGGAAGATGTTACACAATCCCTTACCCAAATGCTTTGATCTCCTCACTCAAAGTCAATATGTCCAGCTGGATAAATAACATTAAGCCCAGCACTGCTTCCTGTGTAAGTGATAAAAAATTGATAAAGTCCTGACTTTCAGAAGCACAGGTGCTTTAAATCAATGGACTACAGTTCACCTCAGCTATTAATACTGGGAGCCCTGAGGAGAAGCAAAGATAGAGCTTTGAAATTTTCATGCTCCTTCATTCAGAACTGGAGTTTAAATGAAATCGGTTACGAGGCCATAAACACTGAGCCGTATTCTGGGCCATAAGTCAGAATAGTGGCTTTTTCTTCACTGGATCAAAGTCACCCCAGCCCTCCTCATATTATCACAGACACTCTTCCTGGGCAATATAGGGCTGAGTGGGCTTGGGCCGATTCGCTTCTCTGTCCCTTACCAAACTCTTCACCCTTCCCATGCTCTGGCTCTGTTCTCATCCCGCAGCTGCGGCACCAATAATCTATTACAGACTCTGTCCTACTGCCCGTTCCCCTCCTCCCCAATAATAATGACATTCCTGAAAGCTTGAGATAAATATCCTGTTACAAAACAGATGATCAGGATGAATATTACTTTCATCCTCTAAGTCACCACTTGTGGGGGAGTGGAGATAGTCTGTTTAACCATATGGATGGTTTTCCGTCACTCACAAATGTCACCACCAGCAGGGCAAAAATATTTTTTGACATGATCTCTGAGTAGCTTCAGTTAAAACCTCTAATTTTTGGAAGGTAATATTCACTTTGATCCAAGGGCCATTCAGTACAGCAAATATAGCACACCGATTCCAAGGAACCCCTTGAAAACACAGACTTTTCAGAGGAATGTGGGCTTTGTGCTAAAAAAAAACCTTGGGGAAAATCTTTTGACGTACATATAGCAGGGACCAATTTTGATTCCTCTGAAATGATACCCCATCTTCTTTCTTCCAGGTAGGTAGTGACTATAGATTCCTGGAAGCGCCATGCCTTCCAAAAGCAAATTGCTTCTGGGAAACCCTTCTTTAGACATGAGGGGAAGAAAGGACTCAGAAAACACAAGCTTCCCAGCCTCTTCTCAAGAAGCATTTAGAACTTCCTCCAAAAATGAACCAGACCCACATGCCTTCTCATCCAGCAGTACAAACAAAAACAGCCACTTTGACTTTCAACAACTGTTCTTGCTAGATTATGAAGAATGAAATAAAACAATCTCTACCTAAGGATACTTGTGCTAAGGTCTTTTCTCCTCATGCAAGTAGGGAGATCTCAGAGAAGGGCTAAATGGGTGGCTTGTTCTCAGGTAAAGATGTTTCAAGTGGACCTGCTGTCTCAGATGTAGCAGTCCCCTTCAGTCTAGACCGTTCTCCTTTTACCTGACCTCAGCTGCAATTCAGCAGCCCATGAGGGAGCAAAGAGTCTCCTTGCTGCCCCCAGAAAGACCAGTCTGAGGGGTGACCTTATGCAAAAACAGCCTCAGCAAATGCCCACTTCTCTCCTGGTGGTTGATGTAATGCTTTTACCGTAGGGTGCCTCACAGCCCCACATGTGCTCAGGAGCTAACGTAGTTAATGGAGGCAGCTCACCCCTTTCTGGAGGTGCGAGCATGAAGGTCGGGCAGAAGTGGGAGAAGAGGGAGATGAGGGCCACAACATTGGACATGTGCACATACGTGGTGTAGGGGAAGTACTGCTGGCACCTTCAACTTACTCCTGACCTTGTGATGGAACCAGCTCTGATCTCTCTTGCATGGTTTTCTCATCTCATTCCTACCATTGCCATTTTCTTCCTCTTTTTAAAGGCAATAAGCTGAATTCAGCTTAATAAGTGAACAGAGTGACAGATCAATTCCGAGGCCAAAGAAGAAAAGGCCGTTGGTTAATTTATCTGTATTTTTGGTCTCATTTGCCTTCTAAAGTAATATGCAATATATTTTTGCAGTGACTCTGATGCAAAATCAATACAGGCTTTGCTTGTAAGGGGGAACTTACAATCAGTATCATAGGTCCTATTCCAGACATTGTTTTTGCTTTATTATCTATCTCAGCTAACCAAACTTGAAAAACTTCTATAACACTACTCACAGGGAGGGGATATATTACAATTTTAAACGTTTGTGGTTTTTTGTTTGTTTTCAGCCTAGGCTGCTGTCACTCTGATGGCTAGGAGTTTTCTTATTGTTTCTTACTATTTTAATGTCACGTCTGTTATTTGTCACGGAACACACCGATGAAGAGCACTGGTTCTGTTTACCTACAGCTGCCTTCCCACTCAAATTGCAGTATCTCCTGGTCTGTTTGTTTCCTGTCCAGTCTCCCTGTGCCTGAGAACACCTATCATCTTACTTGGATGAAGCAAAAAGCATCAAAGTGTTTGAATCAAGTGATACTTCCTCAGTAGAAAGCAGCAGGTTTGCCGCTGATGATTAGCAGATTGGAATCATATTTTTTTCCCCTGTAGCAATACATCTCTCAGCTTTTGCAGTTAATAATGCAGCATTTATGCATTTACACTTGTAGGTGTTCAGGGAAAAAAATGTTAACAGTTAACAAATCCCTTCAAAGGCAATGTCCTGTTGTACATTTTTGAGGTTGCCCTGGCCGTCAGTGTTTAGAAGATGAATGATGTGGGCAAGTGACCTCCCCGGGAGGTGCGTAGCACTACTCACCCACCTGCCACAGCAGAGACATCGCATATAAGCAGTCTCACAGGAGTGGGAGCAATTGTTTTTAATGGATTAGTCTGTGTCTGAACCCGAGAGATTAATTTTATCAGTGAGCTCACAGAATTAGATCTTGGTATGCAGGAACCTGTGCTCATTTTGCTCCAGTTTTCTCTGAGTAACTACATGCATTGACATGGGTAGTGGTTGAAAGCACTGGGCTAGGGCAAAGAGTGCTCTCATCCTGAGTACTTAATGCAGAAGACATAGTTCCTTTATTTACTTTGCACAGATCCTGGGGAGGAAATATGAGGCACTGAGAGTCTCTTTGTTTTTGCTCACTGGATTTAAGCAATTCCTCCCGCACACAGCAGAACAATGAACCCCTTCAGTCTAACAGGCTGCGAGTGATTTAAGGCCATAGATTCACACTGCAGATCCCCCAAAATTTCTGATTTTTAGAGGAGAAATTGGATGATTATACCGAGTGCAAGTTCAAGCTTTGAAGTTGCTATTTTCAGAAGCAAGTGATAAATTGAACTCCCGTATGCTAAGACGCTAGGTGACATAATGTACACAATTAATACGCCAGAACATCTGGGCTGAAGTTGTCCTCATTAATTAGGAAAATTCTTGCCTCAAAACATATTGGTTGGAGCCAAAAGAATACAGTTTATCCTCACCATGCACTGTCACTGGTAAAGTCCTCATCTTACATATTTCCAGTCTCAGTAAGGATTTGCTAACAGTCAATGTGCTGTGTGGGCAAGCACCCACACAGCTGATAGATCCCATGTCCCTCCATTCCCACAGAGCATGTCATGGGGCCCTGCTTTGAAGCTGACTCCAGAAAATACTCTTTTTAGGTGAAAAAATCCTACCACCCTTTGATCATTCTGTGCAGCGGCCGCTGACAAATGCTCTTGTGCTGGACAGTCACTCGGGCATGTCAGCTGGGTGCTCATCACCATTCAAAGCTGTGACCTGCCTCATTAATTTCACTGTGTAAAAGAAGACACAGAATACCAAGAAAAAATCAGCATATATCCAACAAAAATCCACTGGCTAATTTGACTGGAGATTTTTGGCACCAAAAGCACAACACGGATCAAAAAAAACAACAAAGAAAAAGTCCGAAGAGATGATGATGTTGCACAACACACTCTGCTTTATCACATTTTACCTCCTGCCCAAGCCATTCCTGCTTGAATGGTTCTTGATACCTACTCCTCAAGAGCTCTTCTCTTACCGGTTGTCACACATTAACTGCTCAGCTTGGTAATTGCTATATGTTTACACATTTTCTCTGTGCTAGGAGAGAGACCACTGACATGGCTACCCTCTATGGAAATGAAGACCTTTATTTTCACAACTCCCTCCATGTCTCATGCTTTTAAGTGCCTCCTCAGTACCTTCTTGTGATTCTTAGCTGGCTGAGCCCCATTAAAGGTCATAATCAGCCAGCATAATGCATCAGCCTCCATGTGCAAAACTTGCCATTCCGCATTTCTTTTATTCTTACAGCAGTTAGCTTTTGATTCTGACCTCTTTAAACCTTAGAGAGAAATCTTCTCTGCAAATGCCATTTGGACAGTGATCTAATATGCCTAATTTAGCTACCTTGTTCTTGGGGAGACAGAACAGTTTTCCTCGTTTCCCTGTGTAGTTCATGAAGAAAAGCAGGCACCTCCATATCCACCGTACTTAAGTGGGGTACCTAATCTACTCACCTCGAATATAGGTTGCAAGACATGGCAAGTGTTAGTTTGGAGGCTGCATTATCATTCTGCAGCCAAAAACTACAGGCAAGAAAGTCAGGCAAACTAAAACTCAGAAAAAAAGGTGTCGAGGGTGGGTGTGATGATGAAAAAGCTGACGGGCCCTTACATTCGGTGGCAGTAATTAGCTTTGCCATAGTAAATTCCAGGCATATGGCATAACAACTTTCGCACCCTCTTACATGATTTAAAGTGGTTCTCACAAATGTTCGTCTCAGTGTAACTGTGAAAAATCTCCTGTTTTCTTACTGCGCCGATATCTTGCCCTGACAACTGAGACTTCAGAAAATGCCCCCCAAATCCAGTTAGGGCACTGATGTGTGTTTAATACAAGTGAACAACAATTCAGGTATTTTTCGACTGAAAAGAACTCAGTTTTAAACTGCCAGAAATGTCAAAAGTTCCTTGCTACTCTGACACTTACGTAATTGTTCTGTGAACACCCACACACCGGAATAGACCTACTCCACCAAAAATTGCAGGGCTGAGTCACTGAGTGTTCCTCTACGTAGCTGAAGACCTAACCATCCAGGATACATCATCCACAGCGTAATTCTAATGTGATTTCCCTGATTCAATAAAGTTACAGGGAACTCGGGGAGAAAAAAAGAAGGGAGATAATATATATCTTTAGGATCTGCCCACCCATCAGCGAGGAAGAAGCCAAGAACGCCAGCACTGTTGAAAATCTGTCTTAGCTCCATACAAGGGCAAAGCTGGGATTAGATGGAGTGGCCTGAGTCTTGGATTCTCCTTGCTGAAGTGAGGCACAAAAACGACTGCCACCTACTCTATTTTGCCCTTTGCGCTATGGAATAGTCTCATTCCGCAGAATAGAACTGAGAGAGGGAAACTGCAAGGACAGCCCCAGGTGGGGGAGTCCCTCCTCTGCACGGACTGTGGCACTTGTGTCTGTCCCAGGCAGCCTTGCAGGGACTTTGGCCTCCAGCATCTCAAGATCTGCAAGTTTGATCCTCCACTTGCTTCTCCTCAGAGGAGCAAACTCTCCTCTTCCCAATGAACTGCAGGTACAGGTGAAACTCAGCAGTTCACTTCGGCCACAAAAATAGTTCTTCTGAATCCAGTTATTACAGCTGGCCATGAAACGTCTTATTTGCAGGACGGCACTTCTCTCCATGTGGCTTATTTTAGCCCAGGCTGAGAGAATGAGTGCAAACTCAGAAGGGAGCACAGCTGAATCCTCGCCCTAACTTCCTCCACTTCAGTGTTACCTGGTATCCTCCCCATTCAAATTCTGCTGCGATCCATAAAATGTGTAACTTCCCTGGTCTGATGGGACTGCAACATTTCATGTATAGTCAAGTGGCATGGAGACCAAAAACAAAACAATAAACAACATTTATAAGAGTTCTTTCTGCTACTTTCCCCCTCCCATCAGCTAAATTCTCTCCTTCCAAATGGAGGTTGGTCTGTGGGTCTTAGATGGTGTGGTAGCTCCTTTACTCAGCTGCAATTTATCTGCTGTGTACTTTTCTAAATTTATTTTTTATTTAGCAAATGAGACTATAAAGCAGGGCCTTTGCATCTTAGGGGCACTCGTGTAACTGCCTGCGCTCACACGCTGCCTGCTCTGAGTCCGCAGTGCTTCAAATTCAGCACATGATTTGAGCCCTTTTTTTAATCCAGACCGTAACAAGGCACTTGAGTGGCTAGGTCAGGCCATTGGATGGGCGCTTCCCCACAGTGAACATCTACCAAATTGGCTTTGACAGCGGATCACGTGGGGAACCCCCAGCCTGACCGATGCGGGCTGGCAAGAAGTATTAGTGAGGAAATTCTTGCTTTTGCCAGTGAATTTACGCCACTCAGTGTAGCTCTTGCCTGGCCTGAGAGAGGTTCCCATGGAGGTTACATCTGTGCAAAGTAAAACAGAAGTGTGAAATGGCAGCTAGAGGTGTCAGGACATGTGTCTGTCCACGGCTCTGGAGCCGCCCGTGTCCTCCTCTCCTTCAGGCCCCACATTTCAGTGGCCATATGAAAACAACAGGCAGCAGAAACGGAATAGCTCGTGCCTGGGTAGGACTCCCAGCCGCTTCCCTTGGGAGCCAGCGTGTACAGCTGTGCCGTGTTGCACTTCCTGAGCCTGCTCATCCCAGGATGGAGATCCTTCTCTTACATAATGTTCTGTCCTTGCCCTGCTCTCTGCACAAGTGATTTAACCTGCGCTGAGCAGTCGTCGTGCTTATTTACTCTTTTCGCAGCCTTAAACAAGCCTTCAGACATCCCCGGGGCAGACTGTATTCCCGCGGTCAGAACAAGTGACAAGACAGTGATTTGGGATTAAAGGACCTTGCAAATGCACAGAGAAATACAAGAGAAACCTTTAGCACTGTGGAGGCAGGTGCATGATGCTGTCAGGTTTGCTGCTTTGTAAGGGAAGGAAGTGGGATGAAAATGGAAGGGTGCTACCAGAGTAATGCACTTTAGTAGAGCACTAATGCCTTCCCAGATAAGCCCACATGCCGGTGCCTGGTGCCTCGTAAGCCCTTCCAAGCACATCAAAACGGGGAGCGCTAAAGAGATTACGGTATTTTCTCAGTGGCCTCATCTGCGTGGTGCATGTGCCCGGGATAGCACGACAGAGGCTGCCCCGTGCAGCCAGCAGCGGCCGAGGTGAATGCACCAGCACAGAGCACTTGGACGTGACCTGACTCCTGGGTACTGGTGAAGAACGAATACCAACACCCTGCTCTCCCTGCACAGCAAGCAAATACGCCTGTACTGTGGGTCACGATGTTTTGATAGGCGGCACTGTTTTCCTCCATCAAGGTCACAAGAGACCTACAAAGCTGACCTCCTGCTAGTAAGCTGGTTTATTCATTTAACCGCTGCCACCAAATTTAACGGCATACCAGTATTTGCATTTAACTGCACACTGTCAGCACCACTCTCAAGTAGTTCAGTCTGATTTTCTTACTTGCTTCTAATATACAGCTCACTCAACTTGCAAACTTTTAAATTTGTATAACATTCGATACAAGACAAGCATGTGCAAACATAGTCTTTTGTTTTCAACATTTACATTATTCTACCCACCTCTGCTCTTTTTCTATCACCAGCAGAATGTAAACCACTATGAAGTGATATATAGGTCAGTATCACCAAAACTGCCACTATACTGGCGGTAGCACCTGCTAAGGAAAAATAAAGAAAAAAAAATAAAGGGGCAGAGGGAAATTGGAAGTCTCTTCTTCCCTTTACATTTACTCAGATCTCCCTCCCTTCAGTCAGATTTGCTAACCTGTGCATCTGGCCAGGACACTGTAAGACTGGCTAACTGTGTGCCTTGTGCTGCCCTCCTGCAAGCTTGATTTTGTCCTCCAAGTGTGGAGGAGTCTGGAGCCGTTAGTAATTTGTTGTCAAATAAAACTGCATTGCATGGAGAACTCACGTATAAGCTAAATTCAAATGCAAACTTAGCTTATACTAAGAGGAGTCAAAGGAAAACAAAAGTTCTCTAATCAATGCATTTCCGTAGAACCTGATAAGTATTTCTAAGCGTCATTCTTAAGTAATCGCTAATTGCATTACTTTATTACAAGGCACAATTAAATATGTGCTTGAGGTCATCCAGTTATTTGCTGTTTCAAGGAAAGCACTTGAGTCAAAAGGATTTCCTAAATGGAGTCATTCAGCGTTTTATTTCTCCAACTTCAGGAATTATTCTAGATGTGATACATAATTGGACATTGAATAATCAGTTAAAAGTCATTTCCATAAATTGTTTGTGCTTTACATAAAAGAAGTAAAATGCTTTATAGAGCACTTTTGCTCTCCCTTTGAAGCACCCTGCAGAAACTAGCTGCACACCACAAGCACTCTCCTTCGCGGCCAGCCTGGCCTGGGATGGCAGATTTTACAGTTTTGTAGACTGGTTCTATTTTCAAATATATCATTCACACAAACCAACATAAACCGAGACCTCTAATTCTCACTTCTACTAAAATTAATAGGACTAGTGAGATAGGCTCACAGATAAGCCTGGAAGTGAGAATCAGACTCTAGGCATCTAAAAGATGGGGCTTGTCACTGTGTGCCCCATTTAGGGCCAAGGGAGGGATATGAGCACTTCTAGAGTGCAAATTTTCTTTTCCAAAAGCCCCCCTGAAAGTGATTATTATGGGAAATAACTAGCTTAATTAATTTGGCATCTGTGGTTGAATGACTGCCATCACAGGTACCTGCAGATCTGCTATCTAATTGATAGCTCAGGCCCTCAGAATCCATGCCTAATTGCCACCGGTGAGAAAAGGAACCTCTGTTTCCCTTGCAGACATTTCTGAGTCACCCGAATCTCCTGTGCTGAGCTGAGGTGGCCTCTCAAACTCAGCATGCAGGGGCACGTCTGGTGCTCCTTGGCCTCCTGCAGCAGGTGACCTCAGACCATACTTCGCAGGCCCTATATAGAGCAGCGTGAGGATAAAAGGTGTCTCTGCCACTTTGATTTGGGCCATCGGTGGGTGGGAAACCACGACTGGAGCTCTAGTGAATATTTATTCACTAAAATAATATTCACTGCTCTACTGAATATTTATTTATGCAAAGTGTGAAAGGCCTGACCCAAGAAAGAGCAAAGCTCCTGCTGAATCTTGCTCCAAATCAAGTAGAAAAGAGCTGCAAACTTCCATCTTTAGAAGAAGAAAGCACCCTATGTAAAATAATAATAACAATCTCATCCTTCATGTCTAATGCAAGAAGGAACCTCAACAGCATTTAGTGGCTTGACATTATCTCAGCACCCCACATTGTGGAGTGCCCCATAGCAGCCCAGCCTGTGTGGCTTCAAAATGCCATCAATACCTGCCTTTTTGGTACCTCTCTCTCATTATGCNCTAGAGGAAGAAAGCACCCTATGTAAAAATAATAATCTCATCCTTCACGTCTAATGCAAGAAGGAACCTCAACACCATTTAGTGGCTTGACATTATCTCAGC